>JAKUCV010007040.1:5027-187253 GCA_028386065.3 Turnera subulata | reverse complement strand
ATGTTTTGGCCTAAATGTTCATGAACAACAATTGCTCAAAACACAAACCGACACTCGGTTTTTCTTAGTCGAACCCTTCGACCTACTGCCATAAACTCTTGATTGACATCTCATATCAATCAACTACTCGGTTTTTCAAAACTCTTTTGTCAAAACACTCAACATCAAACACATATATCACATATACAATTGAAATCAATATACAATGATCATGCTACATCTCACATAACATATCATTTGTACATGCATGAACATATCACCATATGCACATATACCCAGTTCAGAGCTTCACAAGAAGGCTCCGCTATCACTGTAAGTTTCCTAAGAGCTATATGAAACTCATAATAGGCTCAAGAAGCAGCGGAAAGATAGGAAACTACCCTAGAACCACATGTGAGGCTACAAAACCGAATAACAATTTTACTTACTTGGAGATTAGGATCTTTCACCTAATTATGAGTATAGAACCAGCAAGAACAGGATGAAAATGTCCCCTCCTCTACGGTATCCACATGAACCTTGATCGTCCTGGAAACGTCACACGAATCCAAGAACGGGCACTCCCACTTGATGTGCTAGCAACAAGAATGGGAGCTTGTGTATATGGTTGTGTTTGTACTTCCTTCTTTCACACAAAGAAGAGAAGCTTCAGAGAGTGTTTTTTGGGTGCTTTAAAAACGTGGTGAAGGGCAGAGAAGAAGCTAATGATCTAATCATTAACCCACCCTTAATCTCATTCAATTAGTGGGAGTGAATGGCCAACACACATGGCCCCCCATGATAATGACTTATTATCATCATACTTCCACTAATTACACAACCAGACAAACACTCACTTATACACTAACTCAGGTCAATAATTCTGCTAATTATTGTCCCAAAACGACCCTGGTTCAACCATGGTCCAACCACGGTCCAACCACACCTAGTCCAACCATGGTCCAACCACGGTTCAACCACCTGCCCGAATCAACGGTTCTATGTGTGTGACCCTGTAGGCACTTGTTACGTCCGGCAATGATTGTAAAATCTCATTTTACAATCATAAGCAAAGAGCGGCGTCTAGCAACACATCATTGCTACCCGAACGACAAGATCAGTACTGATTCTCTATGCCTCGGAATATGTCATCGTCCTTTCGTCCCATTATCAAGATCAAACACGAGACATGGAATATGCCAACCTCGTATATGTTTAATCTATGTTTCTTGATCCCCGAGTTAACTGTACAAAACGGATACCCGTGATATCAACATATCACCTAATCCGAGCATGGCCATGCATTTCACAGTTCAACTCTATCAAGAAACCATATGATAATACACCCGTTATATGGGTCGAACGAATCCCGTCTTGATCAATCAAAACCCACTACATACTCGTCATATACCCAATGATTACCCTTATGTCCACCCAGTTACGGGTGACTAGGTATAATATCAAAGCATATGATTCATATGTTGGATACCTTGACGATCTCAGGTCAAAGGACAACACATCTATAAGAAACACTAATGACATACATATAACGTTCCATGTAGTGTTCTTATGTGGGTCGGTCCGGTCCACAAGTTCTCTAACTTGTACCCGTATGTAGAATTCATATCACATATAAATTCACAACATACGCTAGTCTTAATTTATTATTACAACCCGTCCATAATAATAACCGACTAGGGACATTTAAGAATATATCAAATATATAAACTAGGGTTATAAATATGTGCAAGTAATTATCTCATAATCATATTTATTGGAATAACCTCAATGTATATACATGACTACAATCATCCATAGATTGTCTTTTGGGCATATAACTAACACGGCTCTGTTGAGAGTTCAATCTCTCAGCATGATGCGACTAACTAGGGGTCATGGGTTGGGTAAGACTAGCTTTTGCCTATTAGTCTTCACCTCTCTTTTGTCTTTTAGAGCTTTAGCTCATAATTCCCATCTTATTTTCGGTCCTTTTTGCTCATGCTTGGGAGATTATGCTATTTTAGTGAAAGCTTTTTGTGGGCTCTGGGTGGAGCCTTTGTCTTCTGCGTGTGTGACTACGGTCTCCGGTGACCATTATGCAGCCTCTTGGTTCACTAAGTGTTTTGTCTTTGTACTTGTGGATTTCACTTTTATTTTGCAGGTAAAGCTTTGGGAGGTTTTTCCGCTATTTGCTTCGGCTTCGAGTGCTGCAGGGCTCAGTCTCTTGGGGCAAATTTGCTTCAGCAAATTTGTGACGGGTGGTGCATTCTGCCATTATGCAGAACCCTTCTCTTTTGAAGATCACTACTGTTTTCTCATTCTTAGCCCGTGGTATTTACTGCCACAACCTCGTTTCGGAAAAAACTCTCCTATGTTTAATCTGCTCAAAAGTTAGATCCTCGGTAATAGATGTCTCTCCGTATGTTTGTGCTAGTTGCTATTTTCACTTCGGCTTAGCTTATGTTTCTATGGATTGTAATAATTTAAACTTTGTATGGTGTTATGGCGCTTGATCTATAAAATATTTATTTGCTGTAAAAAAAAAAATTATTGATTGTCACACCAAATTGTACAAGTTTTATGCAAGAAATCTTACTCCATAACTATTGTTTTGTACAATTTTTTTTTTGCACGTGGCAACCCCTGAAATTTTTATTTTTTGACATAAGTCCTTGCCGTTATGTAAGTTTGGCCCTTAAATTTATTTTTTTATATGTGTCTTTATTACTAAATAAAATAATTTTTCACTGACTCCATTTTAAAATTATGTCTAGTTTGCCATTACTTTTTTTTTTGTCGAAGCCATTACATAATTTTTTTAAGAAAGAAAATATAGAATATTGCATAGTTCTGGAGTAAAAGAGAGAGGAAGATTTTGTTATTTCTGAAACAACTAAAACCTTCCCAGGCGATCGCTTTCATGAAACATAAACATAAAGCAAATTTAAAGTCTAAAATTTAAAGCAAAGAATAAATCAAAGGTTCGATGCATGAAAAAGAAAAAAAAAATTGAAAGGACAAGAGTAGAAAAAACGAAGGGGAGAGTCCTTGATCAGTTCAAACTCTTAATAGGTCGACTGAATAGTCTGAATTCCTGCCACACTTCAAGAATTATGGGTGATTAAATATCAACTACATGCAACAAACAAATCTAAAATTCTTGCCTTAGATAGTGAAAAATTGGTGGCAACTTTCTCTAATTTTTACGCCAGTTGTTTACCAGTCAAAGTTTTACGAACAAATTTGAACAGTTTTTATTAGACGAACTCTCGTCCCCGTTCTACTAATACTTATCCACCTCTTAATCTGCACACGTACGTGTACCTCCAACACGCAAAAGAACTCCCCAACTTTATCATGTTACTTTATGCTTTTCGAAGACTTTAGAAGATCTAAAGCTCTCCAACTAAGCAACACTTAAAACACTCTTGCTTAAAAGTAAATTACTACATGATATATATGAATGTCACCCTTGAACTTATTCTTCCTTGTAAGCCTCTATTTCCAATGCTTTAGCCAGTGTCCAACTAGTACCTTGACAAGCTTGTTAATCTTGGACCACCTGAGAAATTCATTTAAGGAAGGACGTTCTTTTTGTACTCTTATGTTATAGTTTGTTTAATTACCTTAACGTGTGGATTTTTCTTAGACAAAATGTATCAATAGCTAATTAGTTCATTTGTACTTTATTTTCCATTATATCTAGTGGTACGGGGATTGGGAATCAATATTCAACTTCATTCAGGATGGAAGATATAAATATTAGGGAAATGAATCATCTAAGTAAAGATCATGACGAGTAGTTATCCAGCAGGTTCATATGCAATAAATCAAAGAAAATAAGAGGTGTTGTCATGACTAATTAGATGTAACCGACGAAGATGTTGGAAATTTTGGGTATATATATATATATGTAGCTCATAAATCAATGAAATGGATCTTTTTGCGTCTTGTGTAAGAACAGATTAATTTCCTCACTAGCTAGCTATTAGGACAATAAAAATTATTATTACAGATAGCTAAGGAAAATTCTGGTAGAACTTTTTGCCTGACAACCCAACACGTGAGTTGAGTTATCCACCTAATGATAACCGCCAAATAAAACATGGCATGTATTAGGAGGGATGGCAAAATATGTGGCTTGAAATGCAAGAGTTTGGGTACACATTTGCTCGATCCGCCTAATATTGAATCACATAATTCTGAATTCTTCTTTGGTAAAAGTCAAGGATTCTCATAGCTTTAAACACCAATTATGAATTTCTTTCTTAATTAATTAATTGGAAGGAGAAATTCGATGGACACTAATGTTTTAAGGTCACATGCTTTTTTTTTTTTTCCTTTTCTTTTCTCATCATTTGCTTGAAAACCCTGGGTCGGTTTGCTCTCTCACTTCACTACACTAGATAGTAGATAGTACCCTTCCTCTACATTTACAGAGAGGAGCAAGATTATAAAATTATAAAAATGGGAAAGAATGGGAAGAGATCTAATCAGAATTCTCATCTTTTACGTGTAAACCATATCCACATATATAAACAGGCTACGCTGGCAAACAAAAATACCATGAAGAAGAAAAATGGAGAGCCTAAGGATTATACATGGTAGGTATTATATAACTAACTAACATGTAGAAACAACTACTGCCTACAAGTGTCCTAAGCCACGCAAACGTTGTTTGCATCATCATGGCAACATGTGCATTAAAGGCGTGATCCACGTGGGAGGTTTACTTGGGGTTTATTGAACAGTTTTTAGACCATCTCACTATAACATGGGCTGGCTCTTATTGTTTTGTAATTGTAAGTAAACAAGACCACCACCACCACCCCCTAACACTACCAATGTTCAATAACCACCACCACCACCACCCAAATCTAACCCATGAGTCTCTGCCTACCTATAGCTCTTACCTGTTGTGTTGTGCCTGCGCTGTTCACGCGGTAATGACTTGCTCCTGTTGGAAAACTTGACCCAATTCATTAGGACCCATACGTTAAACTTGCCTAATATATTATTTTTTAGACTTGATTAATTGACTTGGCATGTTACATACATATGAGTTTGGACTTTCACAATTTAAGTACAGCGAGTACAAATTGTAGCATATATGCCTTTTTCACCCACCAACTCCCTCTCTGTTCAACCCCCAACCTTGTAATTGTTTCTATAAATTAAATTAAATTAAACGACCCGAACTATGAGGCGTAATACTTTATTATTTTGTGTTGATTAAAAAAAAAATACTGTACTATTTTGTAAAAATTTACTAGCACAAGGGTGAAGTGTGAACTGACTGATATCTTTTCCTTTAAAATATGGGTTGTTTACTTGTTTTATCAAATTCTGGAAACCAAGAAAAGGAAAAAGAAAAAACAGGATGTTGTAGCTATGTTGTCATTGGCCCAGGCATGGACAGCGTGTTTATATTAGACACCTTCAACCATGCCAAAAATATTGACCGAGTAGAAATAAAATTAAAAATTAATTTCAACTTCTCATGCCTAACAAGATTCACTCGCAACATAAGTTGCTGGAATCTAAAATATAGATCGCGTTCAATGTGTAAAAGTAAAGATTAGCTGGATATCAGTTTTGGGTACATCCCAAACTTGCCGAAAATTATGTACTATACCAATTTCTCTAACCAAAATTAAAGACAAATAACAGAGATAATTAAATCAATAACCTTTGATATTATTAGACTAGCAAAAGCAGAGTATGTGAGAAACAATGAATTAAATCCCTGTACAGAACCAATTCATAATCAAGAAATCACCACAACGAATATCTTTCCAAAATAAAAGAAATTGAAGAATCTTTCTAATTAACCCTATAATCTGCAAACTCTAATTAAAGATCAATCTTGCGAAGAACCCTTGACGGTTTCTTTTTCCTTAAGCTCAGTTTCTTCTCCCTTAAGCAACGACAATCTTGGTTTCTTCCCTGGCAAGGGACTCTCCACTTCTTGCTCCAGTTTTTGATGAACTTCTTCTTGGTTCATTCTTTGACTTTCAAGCTCCGGCATAGGCGGCAAGTTCAGGTCAAAAACGAAGCCGCCGCCGCCGCGGCTTTGACTCTGGCTCTGGCTATGACTCTGGGTCGCTCCACCCTTGGCACCGCCGCCTTCTGAGGAGGACACGGCGCTGTTGCTGCTGCTGTTGTTGTTGTTGTTCCCAGGGTTGCCGCCTTCATAGTGGCAGCGCTTGTGGCCGCCCAAGGCCTGGCCGGTTGGGAAACACTTGTGGCAGATGGAGCACTCGTGGGTCCGACCGCTAGTGGCGGTTCCAACGGTGGTTGAGGAGTTGGAGGTTGATGGGTTGTTATCAGCGGCAGAGGGGGCGGCGGCGGCGGCATCGGAGGTAGATTTGCGGTGGCTGGCCTTGTGTCCGCCCAAAGCTTGGTAGGAAGGAAAGGCCTTGTTGCAAACAGAGCACTTGTAGGAAAGGCTCAAGGCCGGCGGCTGCGGGAGCTCCGGAGGAGGGGCGGGGGCTGTTTCCTTGACGGAGGGGCCGCCGCCGCGAGCAAGCATGACGAGGCAGAGGGCAAGGTACTCTTCCTCCGTGGCGGGTGACTCGAAGTCGCTGCGGGGACGCTTCGATCGCTTCCTTTTGGTCCATGTATCCTCGTAATTGAAAGGAGTGGGCGCGGTGGGCGAGTTTAGGGCTTCAAGTGCCATGGCTGAGGGTTTTTCTGGGAGTTTCTTGATTCTTTGATGTCTTTTCTTGGATTCTTGAAGAGGGTTTGCGTGTAGAATTAGACAGGCAAGAAGAGATAGATAGGTAGAGAGAAAAGTAGTAGGAGTAGTAGTGGTGTTTTGAAGAGAGATATGGATTGAGTGTGGAGTGAGAGGGGTGGGTGTTTATATATATATATAGGGAAAGAGAGTGGGTGGAGTGGGGGAAGTTGAGAGGAGTGAAGTCGGTCAACTAGAGAGAGTGTGGAGAGGGGCGGTGGCTACTGTTGGTGAGAGATGAAGAGAGACTGAGCTTAAAGGGAGGCTAAAAAGAAAGGACCAATTCCAAGTCAAAACTATGGTACGCCTGCCATTTTAACCCCATGACCACAGGAAAAAAAGAATACTAGTCCCCCCAGTAAATGAGATTTCGAGCCGAACTAGGAGAGGAGTTCTGGTCGTGTGGAGCACGCTTTGTTGGGTCAGCAATGAACCAATTAGGGCAATTAAGAATGTGGATAAACTTGGGGAGATTGTGCTTTAATAATCTAATATCTGGTTTTTGGTATTGTATCCCACAAGTAAAATCTTGGGATATCTTGGAAGATTATGATTCCGTGAGTGGCTTGGTTTTTTGTTTTTTTTTTTCTCTTGTTCCTTGTTAGGAATGGAATCGGAAACTCATGGAGTTATCATGAACAAAGAAACAAACCCACTCACAATTAATTAATAGCTTACTAGTTTTTGCTTCCTTTTATTTTGTTTTTCTTTCCTGATTATTAATGTTTGCTACCAAATTCTATACTTATCTTATATTCCAAGCAGCACCAAGAGATGAAATTTGGTAGGAATTCATCCCACCTTAAAGAAACAAACATATGAATATTCAATGTTCATCAAATAGTATTGCAGCTTGTATCTTTTACCGTATTGGGAACTAATAACATTATTTGACAACTTCAGTCGAAAAAATTAGGGATTTAAAAGTATAATAAGGATGAAACGAAAATTAATTAACAATAAAAAAAACTTATGACATATAAAATATGAATTAATTTTTTTTATTAATTAGCCTAATTTCTTAGATGAATATTAGTTTTATTTTTAGTAGAATTATATATGGCTAGTGTTTACATTTAACTTTGTTGCATATTTAATTCTTTATTGCGTTTTACATTCAGCGTGGATAATGATTTAAAGCGGAGATTCTTTTACATGCGCGTGCTATAAATTACATGAAAACGTAGGGGAAAAATCTATAAGGTGGATAATTAAATTCGAAAAGATTTAGACATGTTAATTACTAACCAAGAGCAGAGAAAATAGATATTAGAGTTGCATATGAATTGGGGACATGCTCAAATAGCTGGTGCCTTAAAAAAAAATCACGCGGAAATTTCGATTATACTTGAAGATTTCATCGTTTGATAATTAATTATCCCACTCGTTTTGAACAATCCCTTGTCAGGGCACGAGACAAATCAATGCGTACAAGGAGAAACGATTCTCCATATTTATTCCAATGATATTGCTTTTCATCGCATTTAGCCGATACCATTGTTTATTATTACCTTCCTCCACACAATTCCAGCTCTCAAAAAAATGCCATTTATTTCACTATCAATTCCTTTAACTAATGCCAACCCAAGGTATATTCTTGTGCCCCCACAATGCTCTGTCTTTACCTTGCAAGGTAAGTTTTCAATATTTACAGTCCCATTGCCATCCATCCATCCCGTCCCGTTAATTCTACGTACAAACTTTTAAGTACGTGACAGCAAACATCTAAAAAAAGCGACCATAGTGTATAATAAATATTATTAATGTGTATAAAAGATGGTAATTGATTTTTTAAAAAATATTTACTTGGTGGAGGATGAAACTCATTGCCAGAAGCCACGCGCTTTATGCAATCGCTTATGGGATTCTATTTGCGTATGTGTGTAGTTAGTTACCGGAATTAACTTGCCTTTATCTTAGGATTTTGGTGTCTTTATGCTTGGTTTTGTTAGTTTCTTGTTGGTTGGCTATCTAGAAGGGACAGCTAATCTCGTTAATGCGTATCCATTCTTAAGCCACGTATATTACATTAGTCCTATGATTATCCTCGTTGCTTTCTAGAAAAAACGAGCTGTTCCACTTACCTCCTCAAATTACCTTACTACCCCCTCGTTATCTCACTTCAACTCAACCCACTAAATTGCGTAATGGATTATTATCAAATTTAGGAAATAGACAATGACTATGTTTTGTTCCTCGATTACCGCCATCAATATCTTATTCTTACTTCCTACAAAGTTTTATACAGCAATTGAATCTTATTGTTTTTAGAAATATTCAATACTAGACATCAGAAACCAGCATATATGAGCCAATTTTCTAAATAACACCTTGTTATCCAAGTTGTCATGGTTATAATTAATCCAACTATAATCACAACGCCAATTATCGCCGTTTGGTATTATAATATTTTGTATTTTCATTATTAGTGTTTAATCAAGTTTTTGAAATTTATTGAATCAATTAACATAAAATTTTTTAAAACAAAATTAAGGATTTGATCTCCCTGTCTTGGTCATTTTCAATAATGAATCCTACAATGTCAAATTCTGAACTAATTCATTTGCGTCAACTTATTTGTTTATTCATAAATATGTACAATATAAAATCCCATATGGAGGAGTATATACAGCACATGCACATGGGGTCGAAGGGGCAATTGTGTCAAACAGCATGACAGTCAACTAGTACAGTCCCAGAGTAGCAAAGACAGATCAGTTAGGCTACTGTGGCTTTACCGACGCGCAACCGTCAGGGGCATACGGCACGCAACGCGCTGGTCGACTCTGGGAGCAGACACGTGGCGCCTCTATCTGGCTACCTTTCCCTTTTTTTTAACTTACTAGTAGTAGATAACCGACAAGCCATTCGATAGTAACCACAACATTCCAATTCATGGTTCTGGGAACATCTGGGAGCTCGACACGTGGAAGTTTGCTGATTTTCCCTCCAGGCCACGTCTACCCATTCTCCTTTTTGGTTTTGGACGTCTCTACAGACCCACACAACTCTTGACAATTCTATTTCTAGTGGCTACTTAGTCACAAAACCATACGAGTAAAAGTGCAAGTTATGCTTATTGTGATTTTAATTAGTTTAGTTGGCTAGTGTGTTAGGACTGAAGAAGAGTTGTGTTTGTTTTAAGTTAGGTTTAAGGCAAGGCTAATGTGGACAGAAACTTTGGAGGAGGTGACTTAACTGTCAAGAAGTTTTGGTGTCAGTGATGGTTTGTGGAATTACTTGGGTATAATTAGCTAGCTAGGCCTATGAGATGATTGGAGAATTTTATCGAACTCGTATTCTTAATTTCTAGTGTGTCTGGTAAGATTACTTGGTTTGGCATCTAACTAATGTAAGAGATTGGAACATATGTGGTTGCTTTTATCTGTAATTTGTCCAGTCTAAGTGATTAGATATGAGCAAGCCCAATCCACAGACAAGATCGAAATTAATGAGATTTTCCCCTAATATATCATGTATTGTAAGTTGTCTTTTATGCGTGATGTCCGCCTTCTAACACTCTTAAATTGAACCTAATCGCACAGAAGCCAAGCAATGTAATCCAGGTTAATGAAATCAGATTTTGTATGGAAAGGACATCCAAAGTGGGGGGTTAGGTTTAGTCCCTGAATTATTATGATAAGATGCTTTAAATTGTGGGTATCACTAAGGAAAATTCTTTTATGCAAACTGTATCAACTGTATCAATCAAATTTTACACCCGTATTGTGGGTGGTTAAGGATTTGATATTTCTTTATTAGGATTTTAATTTTTGATTAAATCAATTTAAATGTGTCAGGTCAGTAAATCACTAGGTACCAATCAACCTCTAATTTTTCGCTATTGGAATGGATGACAAGGATATTAAATACACGTTATGGGAGGAAATATAGAAATTTTCTGCACTACAATTAATGTTACTTTGAATTACCTTTGCACGTTCTTTATCTTTCAGAAAAGTAAGACATCGAAAAAAGCTCAGAAGTTATATACGTAGATTTATGTTTCAAGTAGTCCACTATCACAAGAAAGATCAAATGTTCTCGAAATGTCAGAAGTGTAAGACTATTTTTTAAAGTTTTGATCAGATTCCCAAGAATCTGGTTCTAGAGCATACTGATCCTCCTCTTTGTTTTCATGTTGTTTTAGAGCGTTCTTTGATAATTCCATCTTCTCGAAGACAGGAGGGCGGCCATAATAGAACTTGGGTTAACAGTTTAATGAACCAAATAAGATCCGTTTATTCGTTACTTGAGAGATAAAATGTAAAACTATCAATGAATATATATTGAACCAAAAAATAAGTGGACTTGTCACTTGTCGGTTTTAAGTCAATATATAATGTAAAACCCAGACCAGGACATCATTTCCGGATCATGATTAGTTCAACTTTCAACCCATTAAGTGGTTCAAAAATCAACCCGTGACCATTTTTTTTTCGGGTTCAACTTCGAGAGTTTTTTTTTTTTAATCTTTCAGTACATACCAAGGCTCTTTTATAATTGACAAGTCAATTCTTTCTCTTCAAACAATACGCGGCTAGCTAGCTTCATTCCTTCGATGCCAAGTGCAACTGAGTTCAACCCATGGCGTGTCAGGAATAGATCAGAGGCGGATCGCTTCAATGTTCTACTCGATGCTTCATACCAATCCACATTGGTCCCAGTTGTCACCTTAATTTTTTTTTTGTCGAGTTGTCACCTTAATTTTCAGGCTTTATCTGATCGGAATATTAATATATGGGCACGTAACATTCCTTGATTAATTGTATATTAGCCTCATCTTAGAACAGCTGGGACGTTAAAGTGTGGATTATGGGGAGTCACTCAGGGCCACTAGGGAGCTATGAGGTCCTTGTTTTCATACTATTAACCGAGTGAGATTATTTATTAGGAGTATGACTTTCAGCTTCGGGAACCTTACCTGTAATCTTCCTTGATTAATGGTTAAGGATCAAAAGCGTCCCAGAAAAGATAAGAAAAACATCCTTAGCTTGGGTATTAATTTGCTCCCACAAGTTTTCTACCCAAAAAAAAAGTTCTCTTGCATCTAGAATCAACTCGGCCGCTATACCCAAGATTATCTCTTCTTAATTACTAACCCACCTTCTTGGAACTCAGTTGGAACCTTCGATGTGAAGAAATTGGATAGCTCATTTCCGCCGACGTGAAGACTACTTTGAAAGGAAATTAATTCGTTAATAATGCATTTTTTTGAAGCTGCCGGGTTTGCGTTGAATATTCCGTAGAAGAAGATTGAATTCATTTTATCTCCAAGTTCATCAGGGAAAGCACATTGTTTCTAGTTAATTATATTGTGGGTGCTTGCATCTTTTCAGAACATGATTGGTGTTGGAACATATTCTCTCCCCCATCAATTATATTCTCCCTTATATACAACAATTACCATTTCTAAACACAACTACTACAAGCAACATGATCAATAACCAACCATGTTACAAACGTAGAAATTTACTATAAAGTTAGCCCTTACATCAAAGTTTAAATTAAACCACTCCCAAAGTTGAAATAGCCAGCACCCACATTACAATAGAGACCTAGTTTTTCTCTTATGTAAGAACTAAGAACTAATTTTTTTTCTTATTTAATTAATATGTAATACAATGGGAACGGTCTTTAGTTTTAATCTGTATCCTTCTTTTTATTTTGGGAGGGCATATAAATATGATGCTTGTGGAATTATAGTTCTGATGTTGGAATCACAGTGTGACGCGGTCAAAATCCGGATCATGTATTGTGTACTACTTGGTTGGCTGCTAAATTCTGTTCTTATCCACACACAAAAAAAATACTATTCCTAATTAGATTGTAGCCTATAAACTTAAAGGTAATTGGAGGAAAGAAAATATGCTTATAATATTTTACAGTTGCATACGCACACGTGATGTATGTAAAAGTCGAGCACTTGTCCTTTACTTTGGCCAATTGCTTTCTTTCTTCTAAATTAGGTAGAGGTAGATGTTGTCATTTTAAAAGCGAACTGTGAAGTTGCTGACCACTGACGTGGCAGCAGGAAAGCGAAAAGTGTCATATCCAACGCACGGCCACGTCAGCTATCAACAGATATTTTTTTTTTTTGGAAAATTATGATCATGCCTCATGGGCTTCTATTAGACCGGAAAAAACATTCACCCTTACAGTCGAGGGATTAAGTCCCCCTTAGCATCAGACCTCAGGTGTGGCAAAATAAAGCTAGGTGGTTTGTACAGAATGGTAATCCCCTTATCAAAATCAAAGGCCTTATGTGCAAGGGCATCGGCGCAGTGATTAGCTTCTCTGTATATGTGCTTGACAATAACAGACCAATCCCTCTGTAGTAATCTTCTAATATCAAAAATCAGCGTGGGCAGAAAGTGCTGGCCTTCATCAGAAGGATTAATCATATCTATAACTACTTGTGCATCAATCTCAGCTTCTACATATCTGAAACCCAGTTCCCATGCCAGTTCTAGGGAGGTTTTAAGTCCCCATAACTCTGCTTGCACAATAGAACAGATGCCGATGTTGTATAACATTCCACCTAGCCATTCTCCATCGGAGCCCCTCACAAGCCCCCCCGCAGCCGCTTGTCCATTAGTGCGGTCGACAGCACCGTCCGAGTTAACCTTGACAGTGTGGGAAGCAGGTAAAACCCATTGGACAAGTCGCGGATTTTTCTGCATACCCAAGACAGGTTCGAGGAGATCATGTTCGTCTGCCCAGACTATCTCTTTAGCTTTCAGTAAAGCAAGACGGCCAGGGTGATTGATTCTTATGGGCTGGTCAGAGAAGACATGCTCATTCCTCCACTGCCAAAGGAGGTTACAAGCCGTCACAAATATGATGTCCCAGTCCAAGCCATCTGAATGAGTTAGGGGTGTTCTGAGATTTGCCCGAACCCATTGTTGCAGGGTACTGCTTCGAAAGCCAGGGATATGTAGAGGGATTCTCAAAGATTGCCAGAGTTTAGAGGCCAAGGGACAATCCCTCATAACGTGGAGAGTTGTCTCCTCCATAGTCCCACATCTCGGGCAGAGATCATTCCCAGCCATACCTCTACGGGTTCTCTGGACATTCGTCATGAGTTTATCCCGGAACATAAGCCATAAGAAGCTTCTGAGGCGCTGGGGGCCGCGCCAGTGCCATATCCAGTCCCACGTCTTCTCTATTTGAGGCCAATTTTCTGTTTCCAGGTTCTCATATGCCGATCTTGTAGTAAATCTTCCATGGTTAGAAGAGGCCCAGCAAAGTCTGTCTGGTCCTCTGGATGTGTGGGGTGTGCAAATTGCCATTATTTCCTGGATAGCAAAATCAGGCAGGAATGGGATGAATTTATTCCAGTTCCAATCCCCTGAGGCTGAGGTAAAGGATGCAACCTGTTCGTCCAAAGAGGATGGCGGGCTAGAATCAGTGAGTAATTTCATTAATGGGCCACTTGGGGTCCATTTGTCCTTCCAAAAAGAGATTGAATTTCCATCTCCTATACGCCATTCCAAGGATTTATACACCGACTCCCACACATCACAAATGGCTCGCCAGGTATGTGACCCCCTTTTTTTGTCCAGTGTGGGTGGAATCAGGCCTTGCCTTCGCATGTATTTGGATCTGATCACTCTCACCCACAATGCATCCTGTCTCATCACTAGAGACCATGCTAGCTTCATAAGCAGGGCATGATTGCATGACCTCAAGCGTCTTAAGTTCAGGCCGCCACACTTTTTGGGTATTGTAACAGTATCCCAGTTCACCAAATGGGGCCTCCTTTTAGTGTCTGTGGAACCCCAAATGAAGTTACGACATAGCTGCTCGATTCTGTCACACACCGAGACCGGGATCTTCATCGTCTGCATGGTATAGATTGGTAGTGCTGCCAGAACTGACTGCACTAATGTGGTTCTACCAGCAAGAGAGAGACTTTTAGCTTGCCAACCATTAAGGCGATTTTGTACCGCCTTAACTAAGTGCTGGACTGTTTGGCTTGTGACGCGCTCATGGATGACAGGGACTCCCAAGTACTTTCCCAGGTTGGTAGTTGATTGATAGCCTAGCCCTTGGCTGAGTTGTCTAGTCATTTCCTCTGGAACATTCTTCGAATAAAAAATGCGGGTCTTTCCTTGGCTGACCTTCTGACCCGAGTAGTGGCAAAAATAGTTTAAACAATCCGTTACCACTGCAACCTGGTCCATGCTAGCCTCCGCGAAGAGTATCAGATCGTCTGCGAAAAAAATGTGAGACAGTAACGGTCCTCCCTGACTTAGTTGTATCGGTTTCCATTTACCTCTTCGCACTGCCTCTTCAATAATTTGGCTCAACTTCTCCATACAAAGGACAAAGAGGTAGGGGGATAATGGATCCCCTTGCCGAAGTCCTCTCGATGGGTTAAACTTTTCCGAGAGTTCATTGTTCCAGCAAACCTGGATGCTACTCGTGGTCAGGCAGCCCATGACAGCCTTGATCATAATGTTAGGAATTTTAGCATCAATCATAGTGTCTCTGAGAAATTCCCAGCGAATTCTGTCATATGCCTTCTCCAAGTCCACTTTAATAGCCAAGAATCCCACCTTGCCAGATTTCTTCTTCATGGAGTGGATAACCTCTTGCATCAGGATTATGTTGTCAGTGATGTATCTCCCTGGGATGAAGCTAGCTTGAGTCGGGGATACCAAGTCACTGAGAATGGATTTCAAGCGGTTTGCAATAATCTTGGATACTACTTTGTATGTGACATTACAGAGTCCTAAGGGTCGGAATTGAGACATGCTTTGAGGGGTATCCACCTTAGGTACCAGGGTTAAGATGGTGTCGTTAACCCCCTCCTCCCAAGAAAAGGTTAGGAAGTATTTAAGGACCATTCTGCAAAACATCTCGCCCACCACATGCCACTGCTTCTGGAAGAAGAGTGCATGCATTCCGTCCGGCCCAGGTGCCTTCAACGCCCCAATCTGGGATAGGGTGCTATGAATCTCTTCTTCAGTTACATTGAGTTCCAAACATCGCATTTTGGAGGGTGGAATAGACGGGAATAGACCCCTCAAGGGCATGATGGCCTGTAGCGGGTTCTCATCCGTAAATAATTGTTTATAGAAGTTGACAGCCATCGATTTCAGAGTTCCTTGGTCTGTTTGCCAACATCCATTATCATCTTTCAAGGCTAGTACTCTGTTCCTTCTCTGCTTGATTTTGGTTGAAGAGTGAAAATAGGCCGTGTTTCTATCACCTTTTTGTATCCATTCGCATCGAGATCGCTGGAACCAGTCCAATTCCTCTTGGGCCAGTATTCTGTCCAGATCACATCGGAGTTCAATTTCCAATAAGGAGAGAAATTGGGAAGGCTTTCTTTCAAGATACTTTTGGATCCCCTCCAGTCGAGAGAGCAATTTCCTCTTGGTAGATGAGGCGCCCCCAGAATTCGCTTTCTGCCAAGTTTGGAGTTTGCTCGTAAAGTTGGTTAAGGATGAGGTCCAGGATTCAGATGTGTTCCAATTTTGCTGAACAAACTCTCCAAAATTCTCATGGGCACTCCAAGACGCTTGGAAATAAAATCTACTAGGCCTGCAATTGAGTCTCACATCCCAGGTAGGCCTTATTAGTAACGGACGGTGGTCAGAGTTCAAGAAAAGCAAGTGGAATATTTCTGTTGTAGGAAATTTCTCTGCCCAGCTCACATTACTGATAGCCCGATCAAGTCTCTTCTTAAGTCTTCCTCTCTGCCAAGTGAAAGAGGGTCCAGAAAAGCCCAAGTCTACCAATCCTGAGTTCAAAAGTGTGCCCTGGAATTCCTTCATACTGTGGGAGGGAGTTTTCCTGAAGCTAGTGCTCTCCGAAGTACATAAAGTGGCATTGAAGTCTCCAGCCAAGATCCAAGGTTCTCTGATGGTGGAGGACAAGATTTCCAAATTCTGCCATAGATACTTCCTGTTCGACGCACTAGGGCTACCGTAGATGGCTGACAGCAAGAATGATCCCCATGCATTACACACTTTCATGTGAATGAATTGGGCATGATGAAAAAGGAAGTGAATGGACACAAGCTCCTCTCTCCATAGTACCCAAATACCGCCTGAGTATCCCCGTGCCTCCACTCGATGGGATCTTCTAAACCCCAGTTTTTTGATGACTCTACTTGCTTTCAATCCACTGATACGTGGTTCCACAATCACCACTATCATTGGCTTGTACTGCTGCGTAAACAACTTCAGAGATCTAGGAAATTGGGGTTTAGCAGCCCCTTGACAGTTCCAGACTAAGACTGGATTCATTAACATAAGTGAGTAGAGGAATGGGTGCCCTGGAAGGGGGCATTGCCTGGTTGGCTCACCATCTCCAACTCCATGGATTGCATCTCCTCATCCGAAGACTGAACTTCCTCCTCCTCAGGGATTAGGCCTAGGACACTTTTCTGTCCCCGTCGCTTAAAAGAGGGTAGTTTGCTACGTTTCAAGCTCATCCCCCATCTAGAGTTCTTAGTTAATGAGCTGGGGGAAGGGGAAGTGGCCGGTACTACTATAGGGTTTAAGTCTGGGGGTTTTGTTTTAGGGCGAGTTCGTTTGAGTGGGGAGCAGTTTGAGGTTTCGGGAAGGTCTCTGCTGGCATTGGTAGTTGCCCGAGCCTCCTCTATGGATAACACAGTGTTGTGAGGGGTAGATTGAGCAGGTATTGCAGAGTGTTGACTCTTATTTGGATGGGGGTTAGTAGTAGGTTTGGGAGTGGGTACGGTTTGGGCTGGGGAGGCCAGGGCTAAGTTTGCTTGAGAGGGTCGAGTTTGTGGGCTTTTGGTTACCCAATGGGTCTGATTGGATGTTTTCGTGTCTGTGTTGGTTATTTCAGTGAGAGGAACACGGGTTTGAGTCTGTGAGTAATGCTTTGGTGGTATGCTATTTTTTGGTTGGGTTTGTGGTTTGGGATTCTTTGGTAGTTTCTTGGGTTTGGGCGCCTTCTTCTCCGCCACAGTGATCCAGGGACCTAGGCCGTCCGCTGTGTTCTCTTCCATTCCTCCGTTCCTGTCCAGATCCTCTGCCAAGACCTCGAACCTCGAGCCACTAGGATGAGCTTTTGGCATTGCAGGGGTGGTAGAGGGGTTCGACTGTTTCCGTTGACCGGTTCTACGCAGCCTCACCGGTGCATTCATCCACGGTCCTGCCCCAATGTTACTTCCATTCGGGATTTCAGATTGTTTATCCATATCCCTCCCCTCTGTGCCCACAGCAGCCGCCTGAGTGACTAGATTGTTAACTGCAGAAGGCTGGGCAAGTAGAGGACACATGTCCATGGTGTGATCGACACGTCCGCAGCTATAACAGAGCGTGGGCAGTCCTTCATAGATCACCTCTTTCTCCTTGCCTCTGAATTTGATGGTGCCTTTGAGTGGTTTGGTTAAATCCACTTCGACAGCGATTTTGGCAAACCGCCCCCTCTGGTATTCTCTTGTAGCATGGTCGATCCTCATGGATTTCCCTACCAAATCGCCTAGGGCATACAGGATACTTGGATGGTATGTATGCAGAGGTATACCTGGGAATCTAACCCAGACTACTGCTCTGTCCACCTTAGCCGATGTAGCACAAAATTCAGCTGTCCATGGGAACACACACAAAGCACTGTTGAAGATCGACCAAGGGCCGTCCACAAGGCTATGCAAGTAATCAGTTTTGTTGCAGAATTTGACCACGAAAAAATTATTCTCCAGGTCTATCACCTTAAAGGGCCCAGATGGTTGCCATAAAGATTTGAGTCTAGAGGTGAGAAACCTGTAGCTAATGTTCTTTCCTAGTAGCTTCACAATTACCGAGAGTTCCCATTTCTTTTCTAACCTCTTTTCAAAAGCCATTGACAAGTCTAGGGAGGGGATATTACCTTCGGATCCGATGATTATGTCCCCTGGTTCCACTGGAATGTCCTCCTCATTCTCCGTCCAATCAGCTCCTTCATCTTGTCCCTGGGTGTTCGCCAGCAGCTTGGCACGGTAGGTGTGTGATGCTTCTGCCATATCAATGGTTCTTCCACCAGATCCCAAATCGGTGCAGGGTGGATCTAAGGGCAGGTGTTGCCTCGGGTCGTCTTCGTCATCTTGTGGAGGGTCACCTCCAGTGCAGGGTGCTTCTATGTCCCCCATTTGGGGTCGAGTGAACAGTATATGCGAGTCAACAGATATTTTTATTCAACTCGGTAGCAGTCTCTAGAGTAGACTATATGTGGGCTTTATTTTCAGGTGCCAACAGCCCGTGGGCCAGACTTTGGTCTAGCTCCCACGGGCTTAGTGTATCCTCTTGGGGTCTCATGGACTCAAAATGAGCTCGCACTGTGGTGTTCACTGTTCGGTTCGTCAAGATTGGGCCGACGATATCTTTTTTCTATTAAGGCCTAAAATAGAGCCCAATTTACCAAAACCCAAAACCCTCGAGCTTCTCCTTCCCCGTCATCCCTATCCTCCTCCTCGCCCATAGTAGAAACTGTTTTTTTTTAAAAAAAAAAACAAACGTTGAAGCCAAAAATTAAAGCCATGGCCACTTCTTGGCTTCTCTCTCCGCTCTCGGCCTCAATTACGCCGGAGTTGGTGGGTTACTCGAGTGGGCTCCACCTAAAATCTACTCTCCTTTCAAACACCAACAACCTCTTGTTACTAACCAATCGAAGAACAAGTCGGAGAAGGCCACTAGCTGCCAAACACACCATTTCTGCTTCCTATTCAAACTCTCCGGACGATATCCCCAAGCGCTTCAGGGCAGAAAATCTGCCCGATGGATGTCAGTTTCTCTGCCTCTCTCTTTCATAACCCATTTCCTGTTCTGGGTCTTTTTTGTTTGTTTGTTTTTTTTTTTTTTTCTATTTACTAGTTTGGTCATTAGAATCTTGAATTCCAGTCGATTGTTGGGTTCTTACATTTGTTTTCTTCATTTGGTGTTGTTGCCTGTACTTTCTTTGTGAGGATAGAAGATTTTTGGCCTAGCATTTACCTGCTTAGTTTTTGGGTGTAGAGTGTGTACAAATATCAGTTAAAGTTCTAGTCTTAAACCTCTGGATCTTAAAGCAGTTGTGAATTTGTTTCGTTCAAAACAGTATGGAGTTTCTAATTCAGATTCTCTTCTTTGCTTGTTATCTTCTACAGTAATGGAAAACTACAAAAATGTGCCCCAGAGTCTGTATGGTCTTACTGCTTCACAATTGCACATGTTTGTGACTGAAAATAATCCCTTCCAACGACTGTCCGCAAGCATTACTCCGGTTTGTAATTTCTCTAAGTTGGTTGGAGATGGTGTAAATAATCCTCTTTTATTGCTCACACGATTGATTTCATTGGTACCCAAATCTCGCTGAAGCTCTTCAATGTCAACCTTGACAGGAAAGCATCTCATCGAAGAAAAGCTACTCGGAGTCTCTAGGGTTTCATAGTCTTTCACAAATAAAAGCTCAGTCCACAAATGCTATTTCTGGTGCAACCATGATGGCTGGCGGACGCGGGAGATATTCAAGACCCCGCCGGCTGCCACCTGATCTGCCTTCTCTTCTCTTAAATTCTCGTATAATCTATATCGCAATGCCTGTGAGCTACTGCAGTCTTTTCTTTTTATCCTTTTCTCCTGACATGAATTCCTTGCTTTGCCACTACTCTTCCATATAAATTCTATCATGACATTTGGTGCCTGGTTCCTGTAGATTGTACCAGAAGTGACGGAACTTATTATGGCTCAGTTTATTTATTTGGAATATACAGACACTTCAAGGCCTATATATCTGTACTTAAATTCCCATGGGACACAGGTTCATGACATATTATTTAGACTAAAATGTTTGTTTTTCCTAAAAGATTATGAGGTTTCCTTGATTACATGCACTTCCCAATTAAGCTTCTTCTTTTGTTATTCCTATTTAGAATGAGAAGATGCAGATTGTTGGGTCTGAAACAGGGGCATATGCTATTGCTGATGCTATAACTGTAAGTATCTCCATTGCATGATTTACATCTGCTTTTAAGCAAGTTTTCGTATCTGGTTGAAAGTTGAAACTAACCCAGGCTGTCAGGAAGTTTTTCTCAAATATAACCTGTGATTGACATATCTACTAGTAGATGCTAAAATCTTGCGCACAGGCCACTACCAAATCTGTGGCCATAATGCTTTTTCATAGATTTGCAAATGAGTTAAATATACCTATGAACTGTATGTAATTTACAATTCAATCATTTAGTTCGCTATCTTTTTTTGTCTGAACTTTTGCCTATAGGGTTGCGAAGCTGAAGTCCACACTGTGAATATGGGCTGGGCATTTGGTCAAGCAGCAATGTTACTTTCGCTTGGGGCCAAGGGTCATCGCGCTATACTACCTCATGCACGTAGTAAGTCTGCCTTATCCTGGAAGTTTAAAACATATGCATAGCTAACTTTTGGAATATATATAGCAAAGTAGTGCCATATGTACCAAGAAAATTTTTTATGCAAACAGTCACAGAAGATTATTTCTATCTTGTGCTATATGTATCGGATGGTCTTGCCTCATGTCCTCATGTTCTGAAAACTTCCATGCTTTCTTCCAAAGTGATAGATTTGTAATCAACTGTGAATTAAGTGTTACGCCTGCCAGTGTGGCTCTAATATTCCCGCTACAGGAATTTGGTTTTTTTGTCCGCCTTCAACTCTCACTGATCAATTTTCAAAGCAAATGGGTGTAATTTTCTAACCACCTGCCCCTTTTTGATGTATCTCTCCTATCTATAATGTAAAACAATGGGAAATCTGTTCCCTTTGTGTACTTTGACTTCTATGTTCTGAAAGATTCATGCCCATTTCCTTCCTCTTTGAAGCCTTCCAAGTTATTTGTCACGGAATGAATCCCTAGTCTTTAGTCAGATTGATGTTACTTTAACTTTTTCTAAGTCATTTACCCTACATCATATTCAGTTTGTTATTCAAATTGCATAGCTATAGTTCTGTTACCAGTTTCTAAGTAATGCTTGGTTGCATGAGGCACTGCTTTCTATCCCGTGGTTCCTAAATTTTTCTTCATGAATTGCAGCAAAACTATATCTGCCTAGTGTCTACAGGTCAAGTGGGGCAGCAGTAGATATGTGGATTAGGGTGAGCTTTCCCACTCGCTGTTTTTCTCCTCCTCTTATTCATGTCTAACAAACTTTTCATCAGGCTGAGGATACGTTTGCAACTACCGACATTTATATTGAACTGCTGGCCGAAGGAACTGGAAAGGCTAAGGAAGAGCTTCTTAAAGATGCACAGGAGACCAAGTACTTTACAGCACAGGAAGCTATAGATTATGGACTTGCAGACAAGATATTTGATTCAAAGTCCATACCTTTTGAGGAGACGGTAGTGCTTTCTATACATTTGATTTCAGTTTTCTTCTATGTTCTGTTCACTAAAGCACATCTCACAACAATCCTCTGTGACCGCAGGATCCGCTGGCTGCCTATAAATCTTTACTGGAAGCCTCTGGGGGTAAAGCCTCTGGGGGTAACAGTCCATTTGCTCCACTTAAATGAGGAAAGAGAAACATTTTTTTTAACATTTCAAGTGGATGACTGAAGTGCACAACACATTGCACAGGCTGAGCAAGAGCTGGACGTAAAAGTGCTTCTCACATCAATTGCTAATTCGTATTGAAGCAGTAGCTGTTATACCTATCTTCCTGCGGAAGCTTTAAGCTTAAGGTTGACCCAGGGAGTAGTCAGCAGATCAGGAATCTACTGGTATCCTGCTTTAAAGATCTTTTATGACTACCTTCTTTCCATTTCGTCTTCTTAGTGCATGGTGGATGGTGACCTGAATTGGCATGAAGCACTCTCTCATTTTAGTTTTCAGTAATAACCCTTATCTTTGGTTCCCAGTTGCCCAGGTTGTCTATCTGAAATAGTTTTGTATTTTGACATTAGTAATTTCTATATATGAGTTTCTTATGAAGCACAGCTACCTGTTGTTATTTTGTCCCTTTTTATTGAAAGAAAAGAACTAGAAACATAGGAGATGCCGGGATGGTGTCTCCGCCAAGGTCTTCGTTTTTTAAAAATCACCAAGGTTAAATCCAACTGGTTACATGGAACAAACATTAATAGGTATGTTTCGGCACATATCTGTCCCTCGGCCTTCCGAATGTAACCGGACTGGAGTCATTTCAATAATTCTGAATATATATTTTTTTAATCTCAAGTTCTTATGCGTCTTTCTGCTGCTGCTCCGAACAAAGAAATATGTGTATACGAAAACGTTCTGTTTTGGGAGACACTATTTATGGAACATAAATAAGTCTAGTTCCATTTTATTGCAAGGATGCCATAACTTGGCTCGTAGAATAGCGTTGGGTTAGGTTGGATTGGCACACCAGGCCTAGTAACCTGTGCTAGTGTAAGCCTTCCTTGATCTGGATAAGGATGCTTTCAGTAGGGGTATAAACGAGCAGAGCTACTCGCGAGCTACTCGGGATCGACTCGCTAGCTACTCGAACTCGACTCGTGCTTATCGAGCTCGAGCCGAGCTCGAGTCGAGCTTAGAGTGCTATCGAGCCGAGCTCGAGCTTACCAGTACTCGGCTAGTAAAGCTCGCGAGCCTTATCGAGCTTTGCTCTTATAAGGCTTAGGGTGGGCAGTGGGCTTGTAAAAAACTTTATATGGGCCATATATTTAGAAAAAAAAAAACTTGAATGTGTCTTAAGCCCAAAAAATAAAAGACTGTTAAAGTTAATCAGAAAATAAATTAAAACACAAACACAAAAAAAGACCGAGTCACAATTCACAAATTCCAAATTCCAATCCCTAATTTTTCCCCTTTCTTTTCCCTCTCCGGCCCTCATCTCTCAAACACTTCTCTTCCCTTTCTTCTCCGCCGCCCCGCCACTGCCGCGGCCACCAGGCAAGGAAACCACCGCCGGCATTCCTCGCGTGGGAAGAGTTGTGGCGCGTCTTGGGGACTCGACCAACGGCGTGGTGGAGTCTCGATTCCTTTTACTCAACTTCCGGCCAAGCTAAGACTGTAAGTTTGCTCATTCTTTCCTTTTCTTCTCTGGATATGAATGGAGCTCTCAGTTATCTCTTCTTAACGCTCTCTTTTTACTTCCAATGGGATCTTTTACAGAAGTAACGCTCTCTGCTTCTCTCTTATATTTTCCTTCTTCCAAAGCTTCCCGATTTGATTTATTGATGTTGGGTTTGGGTTATTTGCTTCAATTGGTCATGTCTGGTTGGATGATTTAAGTATCGGGGTCAGGTGTAGCTGATGGGTGGGTAGTCTCGTTGATTTTCTGGGGTTATCAAGTAACAACTGCTTTAGTAGTACCGCAAGCTTGCTTTTGAACGTCTTTTCTCGACTCGACTAGTGACCTGGAAATTTGATATTTCTGTGGGCTGTTGTAGTTATTTACTGTACCCCAAAAATGTACGACTCCGGAGCTCGCACGTTACTAGAATCATATATATCTATATGTCTTTTTTGGATGGCTATCAGGTCTGTTTGTTTTGTTTAGATGTATGGTGTCTTACTGTTAGTATATTCAACTTTTAGTGCCTGTTGAAAGAAACTTAGAATCTTAAGACCATGGAGCATCATCTAAACCTGCCATTAGAGTTGGTATATTACCTTAACCTTTTGTGTCTTGGTTTCCTTCTGATGCCTGCAGGATTGATGATAACATGGACGAGTCCTTGTCTCCTTGACTAATGTTGATAATGCCCGTGGGCAATTATTGAGGCATCTTAACCAAATATCATCAAATAGGTGGCTTTTGATCAAGATATTTGTTGTGATAATTATTTTTCTAATTGTCTTCATCTTCTTTGTGGCTTGACTGTGCTGAAACAACCGCAGACCTGTTCATGGATATTAGGTTTCTTAAGGCTTCATACTCGTTCAATACAGATAGGTTGCTATGCTCTTGGGAATTCATATCCCGTCATTTGTAAAAATTCATTGCCCACATTTATATTTGGGCTGAAGCTCGTATGCAGGGGCTTTCTAGCTATATACACAGATGCGTACATATAATGGTACCGTTGGCATCCAAAGGTATTGTGTTCTTCAAAAGTTTCACACTCTTCACAGAGACATGAAAACCTGAGAGTAATGCTATTTTTTTATGGCAGGTTTTATGTGTACTTGACATGGTACCGTTGGCATGGTTGTCTTGTACTTTTCTGATTAAGAAAATGTCTAATTTCTGGAGCTTGTTGGAGGTTCATTCATGGAGTGTTTTGCTTGGAACTTGTTGGAGGTTCATTCATGCAGCTTGTTGGAGGTTCTTTCATGAAGTGTTTACCAATTTTTAAACATCTTTTGGTACTTTTCCTAAGTGTTTACCGGTATTAACAATTTAGTTATGTTTGGTCTTTGGATTGGAGTGTTTAAAAATTTCTGAATGTCTATTTAATATTATCGAGCTTAATCGAGCTTAATCGAGCTCGAGTTAACGAGCTCTGTCGAGTTGAGACGTAGCTACCGAAGCCAACCACCGCTTAACGAGCCTTAACGAGCCGAGTTCGAACAATGGAAAATCTAACGAGCTCGAGCTCGAGCTCAAATATACAAGCTCGATCGAGCTCGAGCTTGGGATTCACTTAACGAGCTCGAGTCGAGCATGGCACTACTCGGCTCGACTCGGCTCGTTTACACCCCTAGCTTTCAGGACGTCTCCCATTCGGATTGTTATGGTTGCTCTTAGGAACCAAGTCAAATAATTATTGAGATATCCTTCTATAAGTTGGACGTGGCACAATATTAGCGTTCTTCTGCGGAATGCGTGATAGATTATTTTTTCCCTCAGTTTTACCGACACCCACAGCACAACTATAACGCAGCAACACTGTATGTAAAATGGTGATTGGGGGTCGAATAATTGGAAAGGAAGGCAAAAACTGAGCCTTGCTCACCAGACCGCAACCACATGAGCAATTAATGTGAGAAAGATATTATGAAGAAGCATGTATATCAATATCTGACGATCAGCAATCCTATCAAATCAGTATCATCAAGTGACTCGGTATCATAAAATATAACCGAAAACAAATGCATGTGGTATGGCAAGGAGAGTGGCGACATGATATTACGATTTGCACAAAAGATGTCAGAACATACAGTTCCGACTTGATTCAAATTTCCAATTTCCCATCATGTTTAAGCAGCTTCACAAGAAATAAATGAAGCAAGCCCATCGTAAACCATGTGACGCTCAGACATTTGAGACTAAAAACAAACACTACATCCACTGAGATTTTTTGCAATTTCAATTAGGCAGGGGGATTAGGATACACTTTCGGCTTTGGCTTGACTTCTATTTCATTTACACTGCGAACAAAGATGGCATCTGGTTCATGCCTGCAATATGAACAATCATTGTCTTAGGGCTCAAGCACAAATACATGCACAAAAGAACTGCTCAAAACACAGAAAAAGACAGCTCTTACGGTTTATCTCCATCTTCGAATGTGTAGCTTGATGCCACAGCCAACAGACGGCCATCTCTGCTAAATGAAAGTGCTGCAATGCTTGATGGGTACTTTGAGTACTGGAAAACAAGGGCAAAAGGCAAAGTTACAACAAAATTCTATAAGATTTGCAAAAAGTAAATTAGGATAACTAGATGTTTGTATTCACCTGGTATAGCCTCTTTTTGTTATTTCCATCCCAGACATTCACAAAACCATCACAACCTCCAGTTGCAAATGTACCATAGCTGCATTTTGATTTGGAAGTGTGTATCAGTCCAGGATGGCGAGGAAGGAAACAGCATCGTACAGTTAAAATTCAAAGAATATCAACTTCAAATGGTTAAGAATTCAAAGGAAATATAAGTTAGATAGACCCCAACTGAAACATAGAATTTCAGCATCTTTAATGAGATCACATTAGGCCACTTAAGAAATTTTATGGTTAGAAACTTCCATCATTCATAAAAATTCATTTGATTCCCCCACAGAAGTACATATCCACACAACTCATGGAAGCTACATATTTTCTGAAAAAATAAAATTTTAAATGCCTACGGTCAGATGACCAACTTTTCAGGTTTTACATCATTTTTACTGGTTTGAATTTCAGGAACGATCACAAAATCAGCAGCACAACTTGTATCCTAAGTCTATATCAAATAGCAATGTGCAATAAACCATTAATCAATGATTCTCTTTGAGAAAGAATTATCAAACACTGAACATTAAACTGACCAAGTAGGTGCTGAAAAGGAACATACTGAATTATAAAGATGACCCCTGAGAAGTATATTTAGACTATGTTGCGGTCTTTCATTTCACAGAGTTGTTCAATAACATATCGAAAAGCTCAAGAGGTGAGACTCACACAGGATGAAAAGCAATTGCATTCACTGGGTATACAATGTCCTTTCCAGCCTCTGATTTTCTGTGACACTTGAATGCATATCTGCAGAAAATTTGCAAAATCATTAACGTAAGATAGAGTGGAAGATGGAAGCCAGTTGCAACAAAATATAAAGGCATGCTTGAACTTTTAGATGATAATAATACCCTAACTTGGCAGGACATTTCCACATGTGTATACACATGTAAATATTAAACTACCATAAAGCACACCACGTACAGAAACAGTAGCAGAAAGATACTAGAATTTGAGGAAAGAAACAAATAACACTTGCGCACCAATCTATAAAGTACAATGGGGTTTGATTGACGAGAAAGAGTCACGGTGCGAAATCCCAATCTCAAAAGTACAATGGAGTTACAAGAGGAAGTTCAGAGTGCAAAATCAGAAAAAGAAGTAATATTCTACATTGAAGAAATCTCTATAGAAGAATATTCTTCTGTTCAGAACCAACTTCCTACACGAAGAAAAATAAAAGACCCAGCAGGCAGAACAAGAAACCACTTGGAATCACAGATTTAACATGTATTACTGGAAAAAGTAAACAATACGACTAAAAATTCAACATAAAAGGGCACCAGATTAATTTACACAATACATAACCAGAGAGAGAAATAAAAGAAGAAAATTATAGCCTACTTTTTTGCTTGACTCGTTTCTGAGAGATCAAAAAACTCCATTGCAACCCTTCCTTCAACAGAACTAAGAGCATACCCTGCATAGAATCCGCAAATAGAAGGATAATCTGGCAGAAAATTAACAAGAAATGCATGCATACAAGCAGATAGTAATTCATTCAAATACCAGAAGAGTTATTTGAGAAGACAACAAGATGTAATTCAAAATCAGAACAGCACATTCTACACAGCACATAGGCACCAGCTGGTGTATATTTTACTGACAGAAACTCAAGCAAAGCAATGGGGACAGCCTTCAGGACAGAAGCTACAGAAAGCAATTTGTATGAAAATATATGGCATAGGCAACAAGAATGGTTTTCCCACTGGAAGGAGGTTAGAATAGAAATATGATCCTGTTAAATGCAGTCCCATACCTGTACCATTGGGATAACAACGGACGCATCGTGTTTGATACTTCAATGATGATTCCCTCCGTTGTTCAGGTTGAGACATGTTTCTCAAATCATAAACATTAACATGTCTTCCAGCAGTAGCTACTACCAGACGGTTACCAACAAGAGATAGAGAGTAAACACGTTCAGGTTGTTGATATGTGCCAACAAGAGTTTTTTCCTGTCCACTCGCTCCTCTGGGATCCCAACACTTCAATGTTTTGTCCCAGCTGCCAGTGATCACTTGCCCTGCAACAAGTGAAAAACCAGAATAACACAAATCACCAGGAGAAATTAAAGGATTGTACAGACATAACAGAAATATGGTATCACCAATGTACCTGCAGCATAAGAGTATTCAATGCAACGAACCGGCTCATCATGTCTTCCCAAAATATCCTCCTTCCCATAGTTAAAAACCAGCCTGAAGAGTACATTCCAATCACTATGACATTAATTAACCTTTCTCCGCAGCAAACAAACATTCAATTAAACGTTCCATATGCTATCACTCCCTACACGATGCAACATGCTTGACTATTTCGCAGCACATTCATCAAAACACTCCGCGAGCTTTTGTTCAATATAAGACTCGCTTCCAAGTTAAAATTAGGGCAAGAAATTGGAAATTTGAGGGGAGGGGGAAAAAAGGAACTGACCGACGCACGGTGTTGTCGGCGCCGGCGCTGAAGCCGGAGGAGTCGTCGTGGAAGCAGCAGTCGAGGACGGCCCCTCCGTGCATGAACTCTCCTCTCAAGGAGTTGGCGCTGGCATCGTACAATCTCACAGTCTGGTAAAATGAAACAATAAGAAGAAGAAGGAGAAGCACGAAGTGAGAAGCGAGTGAGTCGGTGAAAATAGTAACGGCGAGGCTATAAATGGCGGTTAGAGGGGTTACCTTGTCCCATGAGGAGACGAGGAGGTAGTCGCTGTGGTTGGAGAAGCGGAGATTGGAGATCCCGTCGGAGGGCGGGTTGGAGAGCTCGCGGCCGGGGCCCGGCGGTGGCACGACGGCGGCCATCGTGGAACCTTACTCTGCCGCTGCTTGATGCGGTGAAATGGTGGCTTAGGGTTTTGAATGGGAAGCGAGGGAATGAGGGGAATATGAGGGATGTGCGGTTTTCGATTTTGAAAATTGAAAATATAATACTGATAGCTGGTGTTGAGGAGGAGGAGGGGGATCTAAATTTAAATTCAAAAATGAGATGGGGTCAGGGCAGCTAATGTGTGTATAATGCATCATGAAGCTCTCTTCTATGATGAGGCTGCTTTTATTATTTATTTATTTATTTCACTATATCTGTTTTTGAGAAAATATTTCACTATATATTTATACATTCTTTTACATATATAAATAATTCAGGCTGAGTTTATATGGGATATAATGGATTTTCTTTTGAGAAAAGAAAAATGGATTCTGCTATAACTAATTAGAAAACTAACAGATTACTGCTCTAACGTATTTGTTACTTTTTTTTTTTATCAACTAACATATTTGTTATTGCTTTATTTGTTATAACTCAAGATTTATGAGCATATGATGCATGGCCAACAATTTAAAATATAAAAGAAAATAACAAGGGAGAGAGCTAAAGTACACACATTTGGGATTTAGTTCAACAAGTGATGACCATGAGATAAGTAAAATGAAGGTTATTAACTTAACATATCAATTGGATGGAGTGAGAATTGAAAATGATTAATGCATACATGCATAATATCAACTCTTTCTTTCATTTTTCTTTACTAATCTTTGATGTCATTTGAAAATGTACGTGATGGTGTTTGGACCTTGTCCAATTTCTAATGTGCCTATCATCTCATGGGTGATGGACTGATGGGAGAGCTTTTTTCTAAAAGGTCAAGCAACTTCAATGATATTTAGCCAAGTTCAATCATAATCACAACAAGAAAATTGTGAGCTAGAAAAAGAGATCCAAACCTCAAAATACTGTAAGTTCTCCCATCTTTACTGAAACGCCCCGACCCGTATTTACCGAACACAGTAAACACGTGCCGGAACTGTGACAACCCAACCCAACAAAGCCCGACGGACTGCGTATAAAACAATAAACTGGCCAACGGCTCAATATCAAAAACTGTAAACCGGCCCTTCGGCCAACATAGAACTCGTCACCCGAACCCCGGGGACATCAACAACAACCAACTGGCCCAATGGCCCAAATACAACATATACACAGCAAAAGATTTAACAATATGCACAGCGAAAGACTCTTAACTCACATGACAACATATGCAAAGCCCAATGCAACTAATGGATCCGAGTCCTGTCCGAGGGTACGCATCAGCTTGTCCGGTACGTTCCTGCACTACCAACAACTCATCCTACGGGATGAAACCCCGCAGGCGAGGGGTGAGTCCGAAGCGCTCACCGACGAAAGATAAACAGTGATATATAATCAACCATAATACTTTCGAAGTAACACAACAATCACATCAATAAACACAAACAATCACATCACAAGGAAACTGCCATAACAACTAACACATACTACACGACAGAGGAATCCAACTCAAACATCACATCAGAGGAATCTCACTGAATCATATCAAAGCCAAGTCCAAAAGAATACTTATTAATTTTTATTACCAATTTTAACTTCCGGGCCCCGTCACTGGACAAGCTAGGGTCGTACCTAGTTATTTACTAATTCTGGATGCCAGGCCCCACCACAATCCGGGATCAACATCCCCATATCACAAATCCGGGATCAACATCCCAATATCTCAAATCCGGGATCAACATCCCAATATCACAAATCCAGGATCAACATCTCAATATCACAAATCCGGGGTCAACACCCCAACCAACTAACCCTCTGGCCATGACACCACAGAACTAGTCTCTAACCATCTAGTCGTACCACTACTTTCCAAGTGACAATTATATCGTCATCTCAAATTCCAGTCCAAATCCAATACTCTTTCATCAATTACCCAATTTCTATTATCTCAGATTAATTCCACAGACTCAATCTCTTATCTCAATCTCATGTCACAAATTATTCAAAATTAACAGCTCAGCATTATTCCAACACAATATACACAAGTCAATCACAATCCCACAACAGCATCAATAATTCCACAGCAATCAGGTAACAGTCAATAATTATTCCAACAGATCAATCTAACAACAACAATACACAACAACAAAGATACACACACAGCATTACGGGCACATATCAAGGTTTATCTATCCTCACCTTAGCCGTTTATCAATTATGAATTTCTTCCTCGGGTTCTGCAGCAAGTTTCTCAAGCAACCGTTCAACACCAATTCCTATATAGTAAACTATACATGTTCACTTAAAATGCACAATATTATGTCTACTATACTACATGATATTATGATTAGGATGAGCCAATAAGTAGGGCCACATATGGGACAATAGTAGTAGCAAGTGGTAAATAAAGATCCACAGTTTTATGAGAAGGGCCATAATAAGGCCATAATCATGAAATCAGTTTTTGGAAGGTTGTAATAAAGGATATATATTTCCTTACTTTTCAAAAAAAAATCATAACTTTAGAGAAATAATTATACTTTCCAAAAATTATATTTACCAAGTTAAATCCTTTTTTTTCCAATTATTTCCAAATTCAAAATTTTTTTCATAAAATTAATTATCTTTCCATATCTTTATTTCCAAACTATTTCCATTATAATATATATATCAAAAATACTTTTATAAATTATTTTCCAAAAATACATACCTTAATATATATTCCAGATTTTATTATATATTTTTATATTTTTTTCTTTAATTATTGGACTGGGCCGTGAACAGTGCTGGATTGGGCCATACACAATGCCAAGCCCAGGCCCTAACCAAGGCCCAGGCTTAGGCCCATATGCAGGCCCAAGCCCACTAACACTCCAGCCCATCAAATACTCAACACACACACAAGCCCACGTTAAGAGAAAACCATGCATGAAATAACACTGTTGGAAAAAAAAATAATACCCCAACCCATGCTAAAATATGAAAAGCCCATGCATGCATGCAGCCCAAGTGCATGTGTGCAGTGCAATAAAACAATCGTCTTCAACCTCACGCAACTGCTCACCTTGGGGCATGAGCATGGCGGCGAGACGGCGACGACATGGTCGGAGGCGCGACGCAGGAGGAGCAAGGGCAGCAGCACGTGCGGTGGCTATTGTTCCTTCACGGTGGCGTTGAGGAGATGATGGTGGCAGTTGCCGTGGCAACAAGGAAGGAGAAGGAAGGCGGCAGGGGCGGCGGGTCGCTTGTGGCGTTGTCCCGTCCGGTCGGCTGCGCTACTGGCGCGAGGGGTGGCGGCTGAGCAAGTGGCAAGGGCGGCTGTGCAAGGGGAAGGGAGAGCGGCGAGGTGGTTGAGGCGCGTGTGATGGTTGCAGGTGCTCGGGTGGGTGTTGGTCACGGGGAAGAAATGGAAAGAAAAGCAAAAGGAGGGAGAGGGGAAGAGGATGGCAATGCTGTGGTGTGTGGTGGTCACGCTGTTGGTGTAGGTGATGGCGGCGTTGCAGTGGTGGTGCTGGTGGCGGGTCGTCGGGTTGGTGGCAGTGGAGGAGAAAGGAAGAAGAAGGTGGGGTGTGGATGGTTTCTTGCCAAAACGATACAGTTTTGGCTGATGGGTGTGTGGGTGTTTATTTTTTTTTTCCTTTTCTTTCCTTTCAGGCTTCGGTTACACTGCTATTTTTCAGAGGAAGAAAATGGACAGAGTTGGGTTACAGGAGATGAAAGTGAAGGTGATCGTGTGTAAGGAAGCAGAAGAGGCAGGAAAAAAAAAAAGAAAGGGACAGGCAGGGTCACGGGAGAGAAAAAAAACAAAGAGGTTCACAGGTGAAATAGGGAAGGGCGGCTGCGTGACTCAATCACGCGGTCGTGTCCCAACCGAACCAGAAAATAACTGATACCCCCACTTAGTTATCTTCCGGTGTGATTTTCTGAGAAATTTCGAAACCCGAAAAATACCAACTTAGTTCCGAAAAATCCACGAAAAAAATCACGAGTGCGGGAAAACTCTCGGTTTCGAAAAATGCCTCCCGATTTACCTTGAATTAATTACCCAAGATTAATTCAACAGTAAATCGCGGTAAAACGACTTCCACAGTCCCGGTAAAAATCAAAAATTTTACCCGGCTGTTACAGTCTACCCACCTTAAAAAAATTTCGTCCCCGAAATTCCATCTTATCCGTGGGTCCTACCACGATAAGATTCTGGCACACTCTGCCAGGTATCCAACCTCAACATGAGATACCGCTTATACCCTTAAGCGACATCTCATCCGCTTATAAATATTAAACCTCATAGCTGAGACACTCACTCTCTCAGCCATGGACTCTCCACTTCGTTCTCGAACGACCTCAGACTCCGAGAACAACAGCTACATCGGTGGGACTGCTTTCCAAACAAGCTTCGATGTTGAGCCTCCAAAGAAACGCTTCAAGACGAACATCGTCGGCCTGAAGGAGCATATGGTGGTCTCCTCAAAGCGACAGAAGAAGCGTGACGGCAAGAAAGCTGAGGACAAGAAAGGCAAAGCGATAGCTGAAAGTAGCACTCCGCAACAGAAGCTGACGCAACTGAACGTCTCGTTGAGGAAGATCAGCTCGGCGGTGGCACAAATTGAACTGGCATGCACGGAGCTCTTCCCTCACCTGAGGAACGTCCAGCAACTTGTAAAAGACTTAGAGAAGCAAGTAACTCAGTAGAGTACTTCTTCTCCGATGTAAAACTGTTATGAATTAATAAAATAAGTTTCCTTTTGAAATCAAATCTCTTAGATTATGAATTCTCTTATTAAGATATGAAAGTTCATATTTAACTGAAAAGAAACAAAATATTTAAAACATAACAAAACCGTCATGAATAAAATCGAACATAATGATGTTACAAACAGGACCGATGAAACGAATTATAACCAACATAAAGAAATTAAAAACAAAACAAAACTCGTTTAAGAAATTAAAACAAGATATGTTTTCATGCTCGGCGCTCTAGTTCGATCGTGTCCATTCTCAATCCTGAGAAACGTGACACGTACAGTTAACGGTGACGTCGGTTAACCTCGTGAAGAAGACATCCGTTAACTGGCAAGGCGATGTTCACGGGAACGTCCTGTGTCCCTCGAAAGGCACGTTACCCACTTGTTTACCATTTCCGCATGGGCCAAAAACGTCTGTCAAAGCTCGTATCTCTCCACGATGTCCGAACAGCTGTGAGCTTGTCGCACATGCGCTCTACTCGAGATACGGTCCCATCCGTCTAGCCTCAACGGTCATGGATGCTTGTGATAAAAGATGCAAGAAAATAATGACACATCATCAAAAAAAACGCCAAGGTAGCCAGGGCGTAAGAAATCGTGAGTCAGAAAAGAGCTGTAAAACACTGGCTTAGTAGCCGAAAACGCGTAAAGTAACAAAGCATTAAATAAAACAACGGTAAAATTCAAAGACAAAATCTTGAAAATCAAAAACGGTAATCACGCTCCCCATAAGAGTATAAAAGAAGGAGCGGTGAAGTGTAATTCATCAAAAGCATCAAAAGCAAACAAAACGCTGAGGCAAAAGAAAACACAACGATCGTAAAACAAAACCCCACACGTCCAAACAAAATGCCTGCTCCTTCATCCGTCTTCTTCGTCGAAGGTGCCTAAAAACGGTAATCACGCTCCCCATAAGAGTATAAAAGAAGGAGCGGTGAAGTGTAATTCATCAAAAGCATCAAAAGCAAACAAAACGCTGAGGCAAAAGAAAACACAACGATCGTAAAACAAAACCCCACACGTCCAAACAAAATGCCTGCTCCTTCATCCGTCTTCTTCGTCGAAGGTGCCAATCTTGGCAGAAGGAATCGTCTAGCCTACAGCATGGTCAACGAACGTGCTGAAGAGCTACCGAACGAGCTCAGCAGGATGCCCCGACTGGTCTTCGTCGACGAGCTCTACTCATCGCGGTTCTTAGTCACTCCAATGGAAGAGGTGTTCTTCCTAGAGGACCATGGAGCTCTGAGGACATCCTTCTACGGCTCGGCAAACTCCGTGATGTTCTTCATCTCCGAGAGGCTTCAAGAGTTCAATCTGGAGTCCACTTGCCAGACTCTGGAGCAAGGCGCCTACTACCAACTCTCAATGACAGCTCAGAGCATGCCCAGAATGACTCGGCTACCTCCAACCTGGCCAAAGGCACGACTGCTGGTGTGGAACTTCAGAGGAGTAGCAAGGCGTGCTCAAGAGTTCTCACGCACCCTGAGGGACTTGAAGAACCAGTATAAGCCGAACATGGTTCTTCTGACGGAGACATAGTGGCAACCACGGGACGATCACGGTCTCATCCCACTCCGGTTCCCAACAGCAAACCGGTTCGAGATCCCTGGCCAGCGCGACAGAGGTGGCATGTGGTTCTCTTGGAGCGATAGGGTCACGGTCAACGTCAACAGCGATCCAAACAGCTTCCGTGTCAACGTCGTCCCGAATCGTTAAATGTATTTCTATTTTTATAATTTATCAAAAATCAATGTTTTATTTCCCTTTTTATAAAATATAAAATATCAATGTATTATTTCGGTTTGTAATCAAATTATTAATATCTCCCTTTGTACTTTCAGTATTTGCAGTATCAATAATATTAGTATTTCCGCTTATTTATGGCATCTTTTACCTCATATGTGTATGTTCCTCGACAGCTGACGTCCCTCGACTGGATCCATAATGCACTAACTAAATGATGTAAAATATTAAACAACTGGAGCGAACTATGCAAACAAGACAACAACACACATAGACTGCCCGACAAGACCTAACGCCCGAACACAGTAAACACGTGCCGGAACTGTGACAACCCAACCTAACAAAGCCCGACGGACTGCGTATAAAACAATAAACTGGCCAACGGCCCAATATCAAAAATTGTAAACCGGCCCTTCGGCCAACATAGAACTCGTCAACCGAACCCCGGGGACATCAACAACAACCAACTGGCCCAATGGCCCAAATACAACATATACACAGCAGAAGATTTAACAATATGCACAGCGGAAGACTCTTAACTCACATGACAACATATGCAAAGCCCAATGCAACTAATGGATCCGAGTTCTGTCCGAGGGTACGCATCAGCTTGTCCGGTACGTTCCTGCACTACCAACAACTCATCCTACGGGATGAAACTCCGCAGGCGAGGGGTGAGTCCGAAGCGCTCACCGACGAAAGATAAACAGTGATATATAATCAACCATAATACTTTCGAAGTAACACAACAATCACATCAATAAACACAAACAATCACATCACAAGGAAACTGCCATAACAACTAACACATACTACACGACAGAGGAATCCAACTCAAACATCACATCAGAGGAATCTCACTGAATCATATCAAAGCCAAGTCCAAAAGAATACTTATTAATTTTTATTACCAATTTTAACTTCCGGGCCCCGTCACTGGACAAGCTAGGGTCGTACCTAGTTATTTACTAATTCTGGATGCCAGGCCCCACCACAATCCGGAATCAACATCCCCATATCACAAATCCGGGATCAACATCCCAATATCTCAAATCCGGGATCAACATCCCAATATCACAAATCCGGGATCAACATCCCAATATCACAAATCCGGGGTCAACACCCCAACCAACCAACCCTCTGGCCATGACACCACAAAACTAGTCTCTAACCATCTAGTCGTACCACTACTTTCCAAGTGACAATTATATCGTCATCTCAAATTCCAGTCCAAATCCAATACTCTTTCATCAATTACCCAATTTCTATTATCTCAGATTAATTCCACAGACTCAATCTCTTATCTCAATCTCATGTCACAAATTATTCAAAATTAACAGCTCAGCATTATTCCAACACAATATACACAATTCAATCACAATCCCACAACAGCATCAATAATTCCACAGCAATCAGGTAACAGTCAATAATTATTCCAACAGATCAATCTAACAACAACAATACACAACAACAAAGAAACACACACAGCATTACGGACACATATCAAGGTTTATCTATCATCACCTTAGCCGTTTATCAATTATGAATTTCTATCTCGGGTTCTGCAGCAAGTTTCTCAAGCAACCGTTCAACACCAATTCCTATATAGCAAACTATACATGTTCACTTAAAATGCACAAAATTATGTCTACTATACTACATGATATTATGATTAGGATGAGCCAATAAGTAGGGCCACATATGGGACAATAGTAGTAGCAAGTGGTAAATAAAGATCCACAGTTTTATGAGAAGGGCCATAATAAGGCCATAATCATGAAATCAGTTTTTGGAAGGTTGTAATAAAGGATATATATTTCCTTACTTTTCAAAAAAAAAATCATAACTTTAGAGAAATAATTATACTTTCCAAAAATTATATTTACCAAGTTAAATCCTTTTTTTTCCAATTATTTCCATATTCAAAATTTTTTTCATAAAATTAATTATCTTTCCATATCTTTATTTCCAAACTATTTCCATTATAATATATATATAAAAAATACTTTTATAAATTATTTTCCAAAAATACATACCTTAATATATATTCCAGATTTTATTATATATTTTTATATTTTTTTCTTTAATTATTGGACTGGGCCGTGAACAGTGCTGGATTGGGCCATGCACAGTGCCAAGCCCAGGCCCTAACCAAGGCCCAGGCTTAGGCCCATATGCAAGCCCAAGCCCACTAACACTCCAGCCCATCAAATACTCAACACACACACAAGCCCACGTTAAGAGAAAACCATGCATGAAATAACACTGTTGGAAAAAAAAAATAATACCCCAACCCATGCTAAAATATGAAAAGCCCATGCATGCATGCAGCCTAAGTGCATGTGTGCAGTGCAATAAAACAATCGTCTTCAACCTCACGCAACTGCTCACCTTGGGGCATGAGCATGGCGGCGAGACGACGACGACATGGTCAGAGGCGCGACGCAGGAGGAGCAAGGGCAGCAGCACGTGCGGTGGCTACTGTTCCTTCACGGTGGCGTTGAGGAGATGATGGTGGCAGTTGTCGTGGCAACAAGGAAGGAGAAGGAAGGCGGCAGGGGCGGCGGGTCGCTTGTGGCGTTGTCCCGTCCGGTCGGCTGCGCTACTGGCGCGAGGGGTGGCGGCTGAGCAAGTGGCAAGGGCGGCTATGCAAGGGGAAGGGAGAGCGGCGAGGTGGTGGAGGCGCGTGTGATGGTTGCAGGTGCTCGGGTGGGTGTTGGTCACGGGGAAGAAATGGAAAGAAAAGCAAAAGGAGGGAGAGGGGAAGAGGATGGCAATGCTGTGGTGTGTGGTGGTCACGCTGTTGGTGTAGGTGATGGCGGCGTTGCAGTGGTGGTGCTGGTGGCGGGTCGTCGGGTTGGTGGCAGTGGAGGAGAAAGGAAGAAGAAGGTGGGGTGTGGATGGTTTCTTGCCAAAACGATACAGTTTTGGCTGATGGGTGTGTGGGTGTTTATTTTTTTTTCCTTTTCTTTCCTTTCAGGCTTTGGTTACATTGCTATTTTTCAGAGGAAGAAAATGGACAGAGTTGGGTTACAGGAGATGAAAGTGAAGGTGATCGTGTGTAAGGAAGCAGAAGAGGCAGGAAAAAAAAAAAGAAAGGGACAGGCAGGGTCACGGGAGAGAAAAAAAAACAAAGAGGTTCACAGGTGAAATAGGGAAGGGCGGCTGCGTGACTCAATCACGCGGTCGTGTCCCAACCGAACCAGAAAATAACTGATACCCCCACTTAGTTATCTTCCGGTGTGATTTTCTGAGAAATTTCGAAACCCGAAAAATACCAACTTAGTTCCGAAAAATCCACGAAAAAAATCACGAGTGCGGGAAAACTCTCGGTTTCGAAAAACGACTCCCGATTTACCTTGAATTAATTACCCAAGATTAATTCAACAGTAAATCGCGGTAAAACGACTTCCACAATCCCAGTAAAAATAAAAAATTTTACCCGGGCTGTTACATTTACCTTATATCACCATGCTTATAAATATATTGAATTTTTTTACTACATCGTAAGCAGGGCGGATCCTGAAAAAAATTTAGGGGGGCCAAATTTATATATTTTGTGGATGAATTAGAATAATTGAGGTTAAAATAACAAATTTTGAAGTATAAAAATATGGATTAAGGAAGCTAGGACTCAAATCAACGCCCTCAAAGTAAGAAGTTAGGCATCCTAGGCCTGCTTGCTTTCTAAATCCGCCATTGATTATAAATTATTATAGCTGGGTAGGAAGAGGTGAGGCAGGGTTAAGGAAAAGAAAATAATGATCAATGGCGGTTCTAAAAAATTTGGGTTGGGAGGCATATTTTATTTGTTTATTAGATTAAAGTAAAAATATTTCTTAATTGAAGAGTTGAGACTCAAAACACCCAACCTCAAACAATAGCTATGGGGATAAACCAAAAAAACCCAACTAGTATTTTGTGATATTTTACTTATTTTACAGTTCTAATTTAACATCTTATTAAACGTTTCATTTTGTTAAGGTATTTTCCTTTAACTTATTTACTAATTGCATGGAGCTTTTTTTATTGAGAAAAGCATGGAGTTTTTTTTGTTGGTTTTTCATTCGGTATTCGGAGTTTTGTTCCGATTAATCCGGATCCGACCCGGGAGTGTTTTTTAAATCGCAAAAAAGTAAACGTACGTGTATACAACGAATACAGGACATCAGCTATCTTTATAACATCAATTAATCGTATTTGAATAAACAAAAAATCAATTAATTCGAAAAAAAAATCAATTAATCATTAGGAATCCGGGTGTGGAAAAAACGAATGAATGGACCGTACGTTGGGTCAGCACCGCGAGACCCAACTATTTCACTTTCGATTATCGGCCCAAATCAACCCCAATTCCTAGCCCATCATCGTGTGGCCCGATATCGATGAAATGGAAAAAACAGAACAATTTTCACAACCAAAAACGTCTCTGTTATTGCCAAAGCGTTAACAGGGAACGGATCTTCCTTAGCAAAAAAGGACTTGCAATTCACGAGACTAGAAGAGTAGAGTTCTTTTTATCCCCAGAATTAACCGAAGACAACAAAGCAAAATCACTATTTAGACATTTTAAAACGTTTAAATAAGTTTTTTTTTCCTTTTAATTTTGATCTTAATTTTGCCTCTAAAAAAGAATCAGATCTCTATGTCTCTGTGATCTGCTAAAACCCTGGAAGTCCAATTTCCATGCATATTATTCCATAAGAAAGAAATTCCAGCTCTACAAGGACTACTCCTCTGCTGTTTTACCTCAATAGACCAAAATCTCTACCTCTTCAAGCAATGGTGGTCTGCAAATGCCGCAAGGTCTCTCTCTCTCTCTCTCTCTCTCTCTCTCTCTCTCTCTCTCTCCCTCTCCTCTCTCTTTTCCTTTCCTTTGCTTTGCCTCTTTGTATTTCTCTATCCTTTTTTCGGTTTGTGATTGAATTGCAATTGGAATGTGCGGTTACTGGATCGACATTTGAGATCTGATTTACGTTCCCTATTCGTCAACTCCAATTCGATCTACGATTTTTTTCTTCTTCTTTGATTTTGTAAAAATTAGTATCGCTCCTTGGTTTCAAGTCCAGTGATGTCACTGAACTGCCGTTTTGATGTTACTGTACTAAGATGGAAAACTGGTTCAAAATTTTCACTTGCGCTTTGATGAAATGGAAGACTTATTATAAGTGTATTGGTTGGTTTTCTCACGTGGAGCTTGATTCACTCTTGTCGATCACTGACGCTGTTCATTTCTCCTTCTCCTTGTTATGATTACTCTGTGTTTGATTATTTCTGTGTTTTATGTTTCAGGCTACCAAGCTGTACTGTTTCGTGCACAAAGTCCCCGTTTGTGGTGAATGCATATGCTTCCCGGAGCATCAGATATGTGTGGTGAGCTAATTTTGCTTTTGTAATAAATTTCGCATTCAGTTTCTTGATTGAGTACAACTTCGTGTTTCACTTCGCTGAAGTCTACGTGTGCCATATGCGACTTTGGGTGGTGATCACTGACTTTTTGCGATAAGGGATGTTGTAATGTAGGGTAGTTCTTGTGCTCGGAGATTTATACAATTGCTCTCTTGATAAAGCTCATTGTTGTGTGTAGATTCGTACATACTCTGAGTGGGTAATAGATGGTGAATATGATTGGCCACCCAAGTGTTGTGCATGCCAAGCTGTGCTGGAAGAAGGAGATGCTTCCCAAACTACACGGCTGGGTTGCCTGCGTAAGTATTGTTGCGAATATGTTTAAATGCTGTGCCTTGCAGATTTTCTTTCGAAATGCAACTGATCACATGGAACTTTTTTTTTTATTTTTTTTTCTCCTGGATTATTGTAGATGTTATTCACACAAATTGCTTTGTCTCACATATCAAAAGCTTTCCACCTCACACCGCACCCGCTGGATATGTATGCCCTTCGTGTTCAACATCGGTAAGAGTGGCTTTGAATGCTGGTTCTCACATGTATATTTACTCTTTTTACATATTTTGTCCATCTTTCTTCTCATGATCGGTGTTAATGCTAATTAAAGGATGATGAGTACTGTAGGTGCTAAGATGAAGCAAATTTCTTTCCGAACTGACTTGTTACTTGAAGATTTGATATGTGATATGTTGTCAAGATGACCTAGTATTAACTTAGAGACTTGCAACACAGCCTCACTAACTCATTAAACTGTTTAGCTTGTGATCTGTGTTTAGATTGAAATCTGATTCATCAAACTAAAATCATATTTCGGTTACAACAGCTTAGGAATGAATAATAAGGTCAGTCAAGTACTACAGTTGCTTTAGTCATACATGTTTCTGAACACAAGAAAGGCCTCCCTTACTGCTACACTTTGGAAGGACCCCCCCCCCCCCCCCCGGGGGTGGAATTGCATGGAGGAAATAATAGAAGAGAAGCAACTTTTGTCATCAAATGCTGCGCTGCAGCTGTGCCCTTTTGCATCATGTATGTGGGAGTACTTTGAAGATTCTCAAGGCATAAGGATTAGGTAGAGAAGGTTTAAGTTAGGAAGCATGTAAAAGCTCTCCGATAATTTGCAAAACCAGCCTGTTGATTCTCTGATTAAATACGGAAATGGAGAAAAAGGCTGGATGGACAGCTGATTTTTTGCCAAAATCAAAACTTGGAAATTTGATTGTTTGGTTTCAAGCTGTTTCTTTTTATTTTTTTTCAGGCAAACTGCTCCTTCACTTATTTTTGTGTAGAAGCTCTGTGGTCAGGCCTAACATTTTTTAGTCTCGTCTGCCTTTGACTTATTTGTATGCTGTTAATTGGAGCAGATATGGCCTCCAAAAAGTGTTAAAGATTCAGGATCTCGTCTGCATGCAAAGCTAAAGGAAGCTATAGTGCAGGTAAACTTTATGCTCAGGCGCTGATTGCTGAAAACAATGAATGAAATTATGAAAAATTTTCATTTGATGAAAATTGCATTGTTGGAATTGCTAAAAGTGGAAATCCACTCTCCAGGCAGTTATGGAGGCAGTTTTAGTTTTAGGAGAAAATTTAAGTCGTTATATCACTGTTGGTGCGGGATTAAGATTTTCGATATGTTTATGTGACTGTTTTCGTAACTTATACTTTCCTTTGTGAAAGTGTTGTTGATGTACTTCGCTCTGCTGTTTGTTGTTAATTTTAGCTTGTTTATTTGGCTTGGTTGAATGTATTCTCTATTTAGGTCCCTAACTTCATTTCTAGTTTCTCAGATGCATGCAGTAGACCACTTGTTTGTTTGCATGCCCTGGACGCTTAAACTTGTGGTGGTGATAAACGAGTCATGCATCATCACTGATGCTTGCACATATAAATAATTGAGATATTGTAATTGTAGGAAAATATATAATTAATCTATGGTTGTAAAGGTTACATTTGCTTAAGTAACAAATCTATAAGATCTTTTGGCATGCAGACTGGTCAGGAAAAGAACTTGTTTGGAAATCATCCGGTTTCATTAGCACCACCTCCAGCATTTGCCTCTGATCCACTGGTTGCTATTTCTTCATCACCCTCTATGGAAACAGAGCAAAACAAGACTGAAGGATACGCAGCTACAGTTCAGCCTTCTAAAACTTCAGTGACCGATATTGTTGAGATTGATAGCCCAAGTTCAGCAGGAAATTACCTAAAGAACTCAAGTCCTGGTGTTGTAAGAGATTATTTTTTCCCCTCCACTCCTTCACTCGCTTTGAGAAGTGTTAATCTCTAGCTTAAGTGAACGGTTGACGTATGTTATCTTATGACTTGTTTTCTTTTACATTATTCCAACACAAACCAGCCTGGTGCTACTACACGAAAAGGTGGGATCCATGTCGACAGGCAAAATTCAGAAATTTTATATTATGCAGATGATGAAGATGGAAACCGTAAAAAGTACAGTCGAAGAGGTGAGTGGATATCTCCCCATACATTGCCAAATTCAAACCGGCTACATGAGACTGATCACATGCCAAGCTACAGTTGGATTTCTCTTTTTGTCCTTGCCTGTCTGGTTAGATCTATAATGTGGATAATATTTGTTGTTGTGGATGCATATGAGAATCATGGGGCATCAAAGACTGATTGATGCAATCTTATAAGCATAATGTTCATAGGCTCTGGGTGAATTGATTATTTTGGCTCGGCGACTTATTGCCATTCATCTTTTCTTGTGAGCATGCTAGATTGTTAGTTAAACATTGGAGCTAGAGAACATTCTTGAGACTTGCTGATCACAAATAACTTTAATGCTGTCCAATCTTCACGTTCAAACTCCTTTCACTGTAGGTCCATTCCGCCACAAATTCCTAAGAGCGTTGCTTCCCTTCTGGTCAAGTGCATTGCCTACTTTGCCAGTGACTGCTCCTCCTCGTAAAGATGCAGCAAATGCAGATGATGTACCAGAAGGTCGTGCAAGACATCAAAGACCATCCAGGATGGATCCAAGAAAAATTCTACTCTTTATAGCTATCATGTATGCCTGTGCTTTCTCTTTGCTGACCCCCTATTTATATTATTTTCCCACGAACATCAATGATTTTAAATCATAATATATTCCAGTAGAAATTGATACGCCCATAAAGCATGTTAACTGGGACGTCATTTGGCTGTTTCTCACCTTTTTACCAGTTTCATGCTTGTGTTACTGTTGTTCTTTTCCGACTTTAAAGCTAAAACAGCCTTATCTGGAGTCATTTACTGTTGCTAACAATTAGCAGAAAATATATTTAATAGATGCATAAGATTTAAGTTTTATAGCTGCATTCTCATTACTGTTTCACTGATTCAAAATGCTGTAACCATGGACAGGGCTTGTATGGCAACCATGGGTATACTGTATTACAGGCTTGCACAGAGAGGTTTTGGGGACGAGCTGGAAGAGAATGAACAGCAGTGATTGTAAGAAAGGTCATGTTGGGAATTGAGCAGCCTTAGAATGTACCCTACTATGCATGCCAGACAGTTAATCCTGCCTTTTGGTGCTTCTCATTTTGTACACTCCTTCAACATGTGCACCCTTTTGCTTGTTTACAATTGAAATGTAAAATCTTTCCTGGCCATCTTCCTTCTAGGAATTTTTTCTTTCTTTGCTCGGTCTGTTCAGAGTGGAAAGGATCAGGTTAACAAGGAAATATGTTTTGGTTTTCTCTGGATTATTTTGTAACTACCAATTTAGTTTAATAAGACATGCAAAGACATAGTTGAGCAGTTGATAGTATTGGTCTCGATGTCTTCTGGCTTGTTTAATTTATATGGTTCTCCGTTGTGGGTTGCAATGTTGGTCGTCATAGAATTCAAATGGCTTTGAAATACTGCAGCTCATAACGGAGTTCTAATATTGCTGTGCTTCTTGGGCGAAAGCCTTTCTCCGTCGCCCGCAAAAAGATGGCGATAAAGGTGGTGAAGTCTATTTGTTAATTGTTATTACACAAGACAAGATGGGAAGGACCTCCTTGTTTGCAGGGAGCTCTCCATTAATCTAAAACAAGCAGATCCAAGCAATTATGACTTGTTAATTGTTAAATCATATGAAGAGCAATCAGCTAAGAAGTCCAGTGCTTCCTTTCTTCAATGGCTTTAAAATCAGGCAGACTTTTTGCTTCAACAATCTGTGAGCACCCTAGGAGCAGCTGCTATACGGCTATACGTGAATTCATATGATTGTATAACCTCTCATTTACCGAGAAATAAAAAAGAAAAGCAAAGGCACTTGGTCTCCTTCAGCAAGATTTAGAATTCGAGTCTTCATGAATGAATAAAGAAAATTAATTTTAGGAAAATTTATTTCCTAATTGGTCAACCTAGCTTGAACTAAAATTAAACTAATGACTAAACCCAAAACCTTGTGCCCAATTAGGCAAGTATATGCGGCCATTTCAGCAGAAGATGGCAAGGTTCTGCTTCGGCATAGTGTCGGACAAAGCCCAATAATGAGGGCCGAGTTCCTTTCCGGTAGGCTTTGCTTTTTTTTTTTTTTTTTACTTCATTCATAACTTCGATCTTTCTTGGTTTGAAAATTAAAGTTAATGATTACAGTACTTATACAAATCTTCTCAAATAAAAGAACGGTTGTACATTGGAGACTTAGAAATTATTCACAGTTCTTAACCTCAAACCATCTCCAATCTTAACACTAGAATTCATGAGCTTTAATGAAACTCAATTCAAGGGAGGGAGATAGTAGTGTTGGCCGATGAAATCTTATTACTAGGGGGCACCACTTACATTTTTATGCAAATAATCGTCCACATAAATCCACAAATATGACCCGTAGACATGAAATATATATAATGCTAGGCTTGTGGCCCTAAGCCGTTAGTATGGTACTGCTACACCCTTTTTTTTTTTTTTGATTCTGCTACACCCTAATCTTACTAAAAAAGAGAAAAATGTTTGCTTCAGGACCGACTCAGACAGACCAAGTGTTCTCAAGATGACCGTAACTTCAATTCGTTGTTATGTGCGTGACTTGTATAGCATTTTATGTTATCTTTTTTTTTTTTTTTTTGCCAGAGAAGTAGAAACTTCATTCATGAATGTGAGAATCAGAGAGCAGCAGTAGCTTCTCGAGCTGTGGGGGAGGAGCTAGTACCCAATGAGGTGAGCATTGCCTCCTCCGTGCAGCCTTAGAGATCCAGTCTGCCACTCTGTTACAATTTCTCGCTTACAAAAGGAAATGTGGAATTTTTTTGCACCAATACAAAATCTAATGTAATGGATGATGGACCTGATACATGTAGGGATAGGGATAGACCAGAGAAAGCATCAAAGAAAGTTTTGGAATCCGTCTCGATTATGTTACCTTGAAGCTAGATAATTAACATGCATGTAAGAGTTGTTATGCATTGATAGCAAAAATGTTAAGCATGCACGGTTGATCGACTTTGTCGAAACATCGGATCACAGTTTTTCCGAGCTAATCGTAGTCAAACATGATTTAACCGACTAGTTTATAAAGAAAGTGTTAATTCGGAAAAACTTTCAGGTTTAAGTTAATTCGATTCAACCGGCTAAGCCGGTTTGGATTTGAAAACACTAATTGTAGTTTATCTTGTTTAATTCAGAATCGATGGTGGATGAGTCTTATAAGAGGAATTTTGGCATATACAAGATCTTAGTTTGTGACCTATTTAAGTAGAAACTAGAGTGTCTTACCACTAAGTGCAGTTGCCCTTAATAATAATATAAGAGGTTGAAAGATTTTGAACTACCATCAATAAAGAGTCAGTTAGATACTAGAGATGTCAATTGTAATGGAAACATTTATTTACTAATTAAAATTTTCTCGTATCTAGTAATGAATCTCTCTTATCTAGTATTTAATGATGACACACAGTTAATAAATGCCTCCTAGGAATTCTAAAGCTCTGAAATCTTAAAAACTGTTGGCTTTTGATCTTCAACTAATTCAAAAATTGCTCAAGAACATCGATGTTTTCTATTGAACATCGATGTTTTTAGGCTACTAGAACTTTGAACAATTCGGCCAAATGCTTAAAACATCGATGTTGGGTTTAAAACATCGATGTTTGGAGCTTTAAACAAAATGGGCAGAATGCAAAAAACATCGATGTTTTAATTAAAACATCGATATTTTCTGGAAAAACTGGAAAATTTCCAGAAAACTGAAGAACACTCAAGTTGGTTTTCTTGGTTACTGTTGCATTAATTTTCTCTCAGATTCTCTCAAACACTTGACTTGAACACGATTTGAACAAGTCAAGAAACACTTTGTGAAGTGAAAAACACTCAATGTATCTTTATTTCATTTGATTTGAACCAGATTACAACACTCTATAAATAGAAGAAAAACAGCCTAAAAGGCACTAAACAAGCATGATTGTTGACAGCTCAACCATGTGTTGTCCTAACATGCTTGTGATCCCTCCACACATAAAGTTAATCACACTCAAGAAACAGAATAAAACACTCAACAACCCATGATAACATATTTAATTGCATAATTTGAAAAGAAAACCCACTTGGCCTAACACTTCCAAAAGTAGTAGGACCATCTTTGACAACTCACCTTAATTATCTCAATTAACAGCTTGATCACACTAATTTAACACTCCCCCTTGATCAAGCTGGTCTTCATGTTCAGCATGGTCTTCAATTCTTCAAACCTGTTTTTGGGCAAGGGTTTTGTGAACAGGTCTGCTAATTGATTTTCTGATGAACAAAATTGGACTTGAACTTCCCCATCATTCTCAGCTTCACGAATTACATGGTACTTGATCTTGAAATGTTTGGTTCTTCCATGGTCAACCGGATTCCTTATCATGGCAATGGCGGACTTGTTGTCGCAAAACAGTTCCATGGGCTCCTCTTGCTCCATTTTAAGAACAAACATAATTTTTCTGAACCAAATAACTTGATTCACTGTGGAGGCAGCAGCAAGATACTTAGCTTCAGCTGTGGATTGAGCAACAACGGTTTGCTTCTTGGAACTCCATGAGAATGCATTTAAACCAAACAAGAAAACATAGCCTGTTGTGCTTCTCATATCATCTAAACATCCAGCCCAATCACTATCACAGTATGCCTTTAGCTTTGCATCTTCAAATGAGCTGTAGTGTAAACCAAGATCAGTGGTGCCTTTGACATACCTTTGCACTCTTTTCATCACAGCAGCATGACTCTTCTTAGGGGCATTTAAAAACCTTGACAGCAAGTTAGTTGCAAACAAAAGATCAGGACGAGTTGCTGTAAGATACAGCAAACTCCCTACACAGCTCCTGTATGCCTCATTTTCAGCATCTTCTTCATCTTCATTCTTTGCAAGCTTGGTGTTCTGAATTAATGGGGTTGGTGTTGGATTGCATGAGTTCATCTTGAATTTCTTCAGGATATTTTCTGCATACCTCTTCTGAGTGATCATAATTCCAGCTTCACTTTGCATCACCTCCATTCCAAGAAAATAGTGCATCAGTCCCAAATCTGACATTTCAAATTCCTTCATCATTTCAGCTTTAAAAGCTGAAATCTTGCTGTGATCTGCTCCTGTAATCAACATGTCATCAACATAAAGAGACACTATAATCAAATCATCACTTGAGCTGCCTTTTACATAGAGAGTGGCTTCACTAATCATAATCCTCTTCATTTAGAGGATGATCTTCTTGCTCTTCATCTTCTAGTTCTTGATTTTCTTGTTCAACTGCATCACTAGGATTGTTCTTCATTGCCTTCTTTTCTTTCCAATCCCAATAAGCATCTTCATCTACCTTGACATCTCTTGTGGTAATCACCTTTTCATTGTCAACCATGAACACCCTGTAGCCTTTAGATTGACTACTGTAGCCCAATAGTACTCCTTTTTCAGCCTTGTAATCCAGCTTCCTTCTCTTTTCATCTGGAACATGAACATAACAAAGAGAACCAAACACCTTCAAATGCTTTACAGTTGGTTTCTTACCAGTCCAAGCTTCAATAGGAGTCTTCCCATCAATTGACTTTGTTGGGAGCCTGTTGATGAGATACACAGCAGTGTAGGTGGCTTCTGCCCAAAAACTTTGAGGAAGTTTCTTCTCCGTAAGCATGCTTCTTGCCATCTCCATTACAGTTCTGTTCTTCCTTTCTACCACTCCATTTTGCTGAGGAGAATATGGTACTGTCAATTGATGAAGAATGCCGTTTGAATTGCAGAATTCTTCAAACGACTTCGATATAAACTCTCCCCCTCTATCTGATCTCAACTTTTTCAACCTGCGACTACTTTGTGTTTCCACCATGCTTTTGAATTTCTTGAACACCTCTAGTGTTGCCAGCTTATTCTTCAGGAAATATATCCAATCATGCGTGTTAGATCATCAATAAACAGCATGAAGTAGAGATTACCACTCAAGGATGGTGTGTGCATTGGACCACAAAGGTCGGTGTGCACCAGCTCCAGCTTCTCTAAGGCTCTTCCCTCTGCAGCACCCGGAAAAGAGTCTCTATGCATCTTTCCCAATTGGCACGGCTCACAAATTTCTCCAGAAATTTGTATTGATGGCAAATCTCTGACATACTCCTTTTGTGCAGCAAGTTTTAAGGAATGCAAACTAGCATGACCATATCTTCTATGCCACAAGCTACTTTCATCTACTTCACATTCGTTCACCATCTCTTCATGCATGCTCATGTTCACAGGAAATGCATTGTTCTTCATTTTAGTTTTGCAAACAGTTTTGTCATTCATCGAGATAACACAACAATCATCTTCAAAGTTTACTTTGTACCCGTTCTTAGTCATTTGAGGCACACTCAAGAGATTATGCTTCAATCCAGGAACTAGCAAGACATCTTTAATGAGTTTACTGACTCCATCATAGTTCATAGAAACAGTACCTCTTCCATTTGATTTTAGAATAGCACCATCAGCTGTCTTGACTTCCACACGGATTGATTCATCCAAGTCCACGAACCATTTTGAGTTTCCCGTCATGTGACTGGTGCAGCCACTATCAATGTACCATACACACTCTTCTTGCTTCTTTGAACTCTCACTCGCCATGAACATGAACTCTTGTTGGTTGCCTCTGCTGGGTTGAGCTTGTTGCCTTGTTTGTGGTTGTTCTTCCACTTGTTGTTGAGCCTGATTTTCTTCATTTTGCTTAGCTCTGCAGAAACGTTCAATGTGTCCAACCTTTTGACAGAAGTTGCACTTCTTGTTTTTCCAGCACCTCTGCTCCAAGTGGTTTGTTTTTCCACAGTATTTGCAAGGTGGAAAACTTGTTTGCGAACTTGATGCCTCCTTTTGGTACTTGTTGGTGCTCTTCTCCGGTTTTTGTTTGACTTTAAATTTGTTGTTGACGCTCTTCTGCTTGGCTTGGAATGCCTTTTCAATTCCGGCTTCAGCCTTTCTCCTATGTCTTTGCTCATGAGCCTCTAGCTTCCCAACTAACTCAGGAACAGACAACTCGGTTATGTCTCTTGATTCTTCAATTGCGGCCACCTTTGCCTCAAATCTGTCTACAACTGTGTTGAGAATTTTCTCAACTACTCTGACTTCTGGAATGACTTCACCGTATAACCTGATTTTGTTGACGATGCTTTGTGCTTTTGAAGCATACTCCCTTATTGTTTCAGCTTCTGACATCTTCAACAATTCGAATTCTCTTCTCAGGGATTGTACCCTTATTTGCCTTGTCTCCTTGGAACCTCTGAATTGCTTCTCAAGAGTTTCCCATGCTTCTTTGACTGTTGTGGCTCCAACGATCAAAGGAAAAATATCTTCTGAAACCAATGAGTGCATAAATGAAATTGCAGTGTTGTGTTTCTGCAACTTTTCATTGTATGCTCTCAATTGATTTACCGTCATTTCTTCAATGGCTTCCTCTTTAGTAAAACCTTCTTTAACTAAGAACCACAAACCATTAGCTACAAGGAAAGACTTCATCCTTATAGCCCAATAGTTGTAGTTCTCTCCTTCAAAAATAGGAGGTAGAGGTAAGGATGAGGTGGTTCTATTTGTGGGTTGTGTATTCATTTTGAAATTTGGTGTTTAGGTAGGTGTTTGAGGCTAATTTGATGTGGTTTCAATGAAATGGAACAGGCCTGAAAGAAAGAACCTGCTCCGCTACCAATTGTTGGCTTTTGATCTTCAACTAATTCAAAAATTGCTCAAGAACATCGATGTTTTCTATTGAACATCGATGTTTTTAGGCTACTGGAACTTTGAACAATTCGGCCGAATGCTTAAAACATCGATGTTGGGTTTAAAACAACGATGTTTGGAGCTTTAAACAAAATGGGCAGAATGCAAAAAACATCGATGTTTTAATTAAAACATCGATGTTTTCTGGAAAAACTGGAAAATTTCCAGAAAACTGAAGAACACTCAAGTTAGTTTTCTTGGTTACTGTTGCATTAATTTTCTCTCAGATTCTCTCAAACACTTGACTTGAACACGATTTGAACAAGTCAAGAAACACTTTGTGAAGTGAAAAACACTCAATGTATCTTTATTTCACTTGATTTGAACCAGATTACAACACTCTATAAATAGAAGAAAAACAGCCTAAAAGGCACTAAACAAGCATGATTGTTGACAGCTCAACCATGTGTTGTCCTAACATGGTTGTGATCCCTCCACACATAAAGTTAATCACACTCAAGAAACAGAATAAAACACTCAACAACCCATGATAACATATTTAATTGCATAATTTGAAAAGAAAACCCACTTGGCCTAACACTTCCAAAAGTAGTAGGACCATCTTTGACAACTCGCCTTAATTATCTCAATTAACAGCTTGATCACACTAATTTAACAAAAACAGGGAGAATAATTATAAGAGTTAGCAAGGCCTTTCGTGTACTTCAAAAGTAACTGAACCTTTGATGAAGTAAGGAGTGAGCGAATCTCTTTTTAAATTAGAAAATCAAGGCATAGTTAGTGTCACCCATGGGGAGGCAGGAGTACTTGGCTACTTAGAGTGGAAAAAGAAGTAAGAAAATGATAAAAAAGAGGAACTAGAATAAGCCTACCGCTTTCCAGCATCAAGTTGATGATGGTGGTAGTGTTATATATACATTGCTTGCTGTGGTATCTTTACGCGTTTCCTTTTTACAATTTTTGACCCAAAAAAGAAAAAATCTTACGCGTTTCTTCTCTTGCTAGTTGCTAGCTAGTTTTTCTTTTCCCCCGAACCAAAAAGAAAACACTTTCAGACATTGCAGAGTCAAGAATTCAAAACTTGTTCATATGATTCTTAGCGCCAATTTCAGTAACTCAGATTTTACTTCTGATTGATAATCCATTCTTATATACAATTTCATAGTGGTAATTAAAAGTGATAATCTGAAGAGAGGGTGTGGTATAATCACTATGGTACAATGATACGTACAATGTTTTGTGTCTAAGGATAACTTGTTGTTGCTATTATCACTAGTACTATTAGGGGGAGTGTGGATATGAATGAGTGGAACGTAAATAATTGAATATTATATATCTCTTTGGATTAATAATATATAATTGCATAATCTGAAGAGAGGGTTTGGTATATAATTAATGATCAGTTTTATGATCATTATGGGCGCTCTATGAATTCAATTTTACTCTCGGGATTCTCTTGGAGCTGTCCAAAATTCTCAGAATTATTAAACTAGAACGAGTTTTTTTGCAAATGGCTTCTCCAGTACTGGGCGGTGGCTGAACTTATCTATGCATATTTCAATAGTTTCAACTCAAAAACGCGGCAAAACGTCAACTACACAAACACACTAGAAAAGATCAACCCCAAAATGTGTAAACCTTAACTTGTGCTGCTGGAAAAACAGATCAGCTAGCTGGCTTAATTTGTAGCCAAAGATTCAAGAAAAGATCATCAGAGAAAGAAAGATTCAAGATGTGGTATAGATATAACACTTCGCCATTCTCCCTAAGGTTTTAATTTCTTTGACGTCGTCATTGTCACTCCAAGTAGTGGAACAGAGTGTATATTTTGACTGTGTAAAGAAGGTGTGCATACACATATATACAGCTAGCGACAATTGTGCACTCGCTGTCCAGATCCCTTCAAACAGATATAACAATTGATTGGAGTGTCTCTGTCCTCTTCTCATATGTAATGAAAAAAATTTCGTTTCCTTTTATATATGCTCCTCATCAGTCATCATTATAGGAACATGAAATAACAATAAATACTTGATCAAGACACTAAATGGTGACCTTTGCAGCACTGAAGGAAGAAACATGATGCTTTGCAGTCAAACATTAATACGAAATTGCTAATTTAACTCCAACTGTATTTGCTGTTAATTTATTGTTCCTACAATATAATATTTTTCCTAACAAAGAGCAAGTATGATAATCTTTCCATAATAACCCTTCTAGGGTCTGAATGTATACTAATCCAAACCCTTAGTTATTGTTGGAAATAGTAGAATCCAAATGGTGGTTACTTAAGCTCAACTATGGCCTAAGTCAGTATAATATATAAGCCATTTTATTGGGAGGCAGTTATGCACTAACGTCTACAAATCCTATAGTTTTAGACGGTGGAGACAAGGAGGCCGATCCGTCACACTCTAACGGTCTCTATCGACCAATAATCCAAGCCGATCGAGGCTGTAAATCCTGATCCCACTCTTTCACATCTCGGAGAAACACTTAACAAGTCTCCTTTGCCTATATCCTTCACTTATAAAGATTTTTTACGTAGTTGGCAGAAATTCCTTTGAAAATGGAGGCCATGGGCATCCTTGAACTTTTTGTTTTTCAAGGTAAGTTCTTATCATGATATAAATTTGAACCCCCAATTTTAAAAGCATATTGAATACGGCTTCTTTAAAACTAAATATTTAAATTCCATCGCTAAATAAAAATTGAATCAATCACTAATTGAGAATTATTAGCACATGCAGTTTTATTTGGTTATAATTGAAACTTTGAGGTAAAAATTTATCACAATTATGCCTCTTTTTATTTATACATGCAACTATGTCAATTGGTTTGAATAACACATTTACCTAGGCAAGAAACTTTGAGCTATTCCATTTCAATGAATCAAATATATGTTTGGTTCCTATTGTAATGATAAGAACAGTAATTAAGATTAATTATATCTCCCTTTTTAAAATGATTAATTTAATCCCTCTACATGGTTAAAATAGAGATTAACTAATGTGGGAGACTAATCATAACAATTTTGTGGACTCCTTTGTCTGCCAGGTCAGTTAATCCCTATTTTAAGAGTACCGAATTAATTATTTTAGAAGGGTAGTGTAGGAAGATCATTTTTATATAATAAAGGAACCAAAGACATATTTAATCCTTATTTTAATTGGTTGGAATAGTACCTTTACCCAAAAAAGAAACTCGCCTGAAAAGGATTTCTTACACGTAAACTTAATTAAAAATCTAAAACTCAAGCTTGTTCGTATATCTAAAAAACTATATAATTCATAACTCGAGCTGACAAAAGTAAGCTCATTTTATTAGTAAACTAATGGGATTTGTATCAAGCCAATTAGTGGTGAGGCTTGAAGCCTCAGATATATCCTACTAATATTGGCCTCCTCATCAAACGGATTTGTTACAAAGAATATGAAGTTCTACACTTAGAAGGAGGATCTTTTATTGTCGTTCATGAAACATGTTTAGAGATGTAATTTACCATGAAAATAATCTTATTGCGACAAGATCAATGATCTTATTTGTTAAAATTTGAACAAGCACTAACTCAAAGTTTCAGTTCATCTTCTCTGTAAAAAAAAAAGTTTGATTAGTTCATTTTATCTTAGTCGAACTAAATGAATCAAAAGACCAACTTGAGTTTTCAGAAAATTTTACAAAAATTGTAATTAAGGTGAGAATTAAAACTCACGTGGACTCTGCTTGTTTTGGAGGCCTTTGCTTTGAGCTTAAAAAGAGAGTTGCAATGCCATTAAGAATTCCTTGAGCAAAAAAAAAAAAAAAAGACATTAAGAATTCAAAATTAGGCACATTTGATCCACGCGTATCGATCAACGTAGTCAAACCCAAAGGAAAAGGCAGGATTAATGTACGTAATTTGGAATCTAGTGGGATAACACATAATATAAATAAATTTATGGTGCTTTTTAGTAATAATAGATGTATATATGCAACAGCACATATAACAAAATAGATGACATAAGATATATAAAACGACAAAACTTCTGTTAGGGTTCCTTCAGATTTTATAATTGGGACGAGGAGCTGATGAATACTGAATACTTATTCTTAACGGGAAATATAGTAATAATAGTTTACCAATCCATCCTAAGCACAATATCAACTGTATTTAATTTAAATTTGTTTTTACTAATCAGAGTTTGGAAATAGGAAAGTAAAATTATCATCACCCGTATTGTTTTGCTTTGAGTCTACCAAACTAATCATGCTATTAAGGATTTTCTTTTAAGTAATTTATTTCTTTCTAGAAGGTGCAATAGAGTAAACCATGTTGTCATTTGGCAATTGAGAACTGAATGAAGGTTTTACACACTAGCCAACAACAGTAATTAAGATTTTTTTTTTTTGTTATTTGGGTCCAGAGCATGACAGTTGGTGCTTTTCTCTTTTAAAAAACAAAAATAGGACGGTTCTTTAATTTTCTTTTCTGGGTGGAGACTAGATATAAGTAGATACAATACGCCCAAAATATATGGAGGATAAGATATATATATGCAAGATGCTCATAATTAATCTTGAATTCTTTTGTTTGAACGCCAACTCTTCGGATGCTCATAATTTTGACTGTCCACACGGATAATAATTATTATATTTAACCACTTCATTATTCCGTTTTAAATGTATGCATAATTAATGCTTTGAGATGCTGCTTCAATAAAAATTCGTATTCAAATAGTGGCAACTGCATATCCTGTATCTCTCGCAGTTAATAAATGAGGCTGATGATTAAATTATCAAACCTGCACACGCAGTGTTTGATTTTAATAACGATAAGAAAAGAAGAAGAGCGATAGTCATCAAAAGAGAAAAAGAACGTAGAGTATGCATATCAGTCCTTTGTTCCTGTCTCGGAAAGTCTTTTTATTCCTCTTCAATAACGTTTCCTCTTTCGATTTTCAATCAAATTTCCCTTCTTGCTATACAAGACCTATATGCATAGGCTTGTAGTTTTGAATATATAGCTTCTGTCTTTAAAATTATTTGTTATAGAAAGACAAAAAGTTTGCAGTAAGAGTAGATCTGAAGCTGACGTTAAGCCGGCCATACAATATTTATTAGTACTTCTTATTTGCTTTGGTGTACTTTCATTTCATGTTACATTTTCATTACATAAAATCTTTTATGGTTTGCATAAAAAAATAAAATTAAGTCACACAAGTTGGGAAGAAATATATGGTAGCTAGGAAGAACCAAATCCTAGCTTCAAACTTCAAAAACTTTATTCCCATCCGTCGCCCAACCTACTGTAGCTAGGATATTGTTACTTGGGTTTTCAGCGCATCATAATTTGGGATACTTATATTAACATGCGCAAAATACAGAGGATAAACTATGCAGGCTGCTCGTAATTATGATTCTTGAATTCCTTTGTTTGAATCCGAACTGTTAGGATACACATAAAAGAAAGGCACAATATGCGTATTAGTTCTCCAGCCTTCCTGTCTTGAATTTTAATGGTTCTCTAGCTTCATCATTAACGGTTTGATATACAATTCTCATGTCCTACGGCTTTTTTCTATAGATACATTATTGTTCGAGATGTTAATATATAAATTGGATTGGATTACAGGTACACAAAATCTTTTTGACATTAGATTCCTTTCTTACCTAATAACCACTCCTACTATGCTGTGGCATCTGATAACATCCACAATTCAGGGAGGAATTCATACTTCAGAAACCTTGGTTTGGAATGCAATTAACTCCGTAAGTTACTTGGTAGTTGGTACAACTTAGGCATAATAGATCATCTTCTCCCCCTTGTAGGAGAGCAACGTATAGTCCTATTTCTCCCATACAATTACACATCGTATAAGTGTTAACCAAAGTTTTGACGACTATATATTAAAAAAAAAAGGCTAGGAATGATTGCATTTTCCCCCAACAATAGTTAAGCTAAAGATACTCGCATCATATGCGGCCAATGAGCTGTAACTTAAAATGGTATTGCAGGTTATACACTGAAGGTCTCGTGTTCAGAGTTTCAGTCTCCCTTGTAAACCAAAAAGATGCTATAGGCATACGTTTTCTAAAACGAAGAAATGCGTTATTGTTAATTATAACCACATGACTAATTAAACTGCCCTGTATCTTATCCCCCGCTGGAATACTTTAATCCCCGAAGCAAATATTGAAATCGTATGGCATTAGACTACGGTAAGCGCCTATGTGTTCCATATTTCCCATCGGGCAAGATATCATCTGATATGCTTCCTCTCTCTATATATTTAATGGTAAGTTGGTAATAAAATTATGAATTCATGCTACAAACCATCACATAAAGTGGCCTCTTAAGTTCTCTTAATTGCCACGAGAGCTGTGCACAGCTGCCAGCTTAAAAAGAAAACATGTTTCAGAGAACCTAACGAGTCGTGCAGGCCGCCCCATTGAAAATCTAGAAATATAAGTTTTAAACATAACATTCTTGTTCTTATTAGAATTAATGATAAAAAAATGTAAAATGCAATATTCTCATTCTCTAAAAGAGAGAACAAAATCAGATTACAACAGGAACGCCAATGTTGTTCCAATGCAAATATATTATTCCTGTGGGAATTAAACTGGATGTTCTTATACGAACTTGAAACTTTTAATATCACCTTATAGAGAGATCGTGCAATGGCCGGCGCCAAATTTCAAAATATGGGTGAATTAATAAAAAAATTATCCGACTACACATGAAGCTTCCTTAATATGATTTTAATTTCCAAGAATGCTCGCACTGACGGGTGCAAAGCAGCGTAAAGATCGCCGGCATCTTAGGTAGACGTAGAATTTTGAGATTTGGCTATGGCTATATATGGAGGAATATATGGTTCTACCATATTTCTCCTTATAGTCTTGTCATTCAAATTAAGGCAATTGGCTTCACTATATTATAAATAGGGTTTATCGCGTGTGTAGAAGATACAAGTGTGCGTTTTCGGGTTATGGTGTCAGCCTTTGTCAATGTTATCTTACAGCTCATGCAACGTGAATTTTTATTAAAGGTAGTTTTATGGTTCTCTCCATCGGTTAGTACTGTAGTCTGCATATTAAAGTAGTCACGAGTTCATGGCAGATTCCAATATTAAAACTTGAAGGACAACAGCCAATGATAAACCGAAAAGTGTAAATGTATGAATAGGGAGTTACTAATTGCATGTCTACACTCTTCCACTACTAACTTTTAATGTATCAAATTAAGTGCTTGAGTTAATATATATGTTGTGTTGCAAATCATATATATGCTTGTATATATCAACTATCAAATGAAATTCGATCGCCTGATGCATATGCCTGATGTTTGTTAATGTGTCATATCGATATCGTACGTTGGGATATCGTAGGGTGAGTTGCAGCTTAAGCCTACGTATTTGACACTTGACAGGAACCCCCAAAGTGAACAAACAATCAATGAGATGGAAGGATTCCATATGCTATAATAATGATAGCGTATTTGCAAAGAATCAGTAGATACATTTGTTTTATCTAAAAAATGAGCTCGTTTGGGCACAAGGTACGTAACTCATTAAATTCAACTGATCAAACTTGATTAAAGTAGATCTCCAATGTGCCATAATTTATGAATTTATACAAAATCATTAAGGTCTTAATTAGTTACTATCTTCGTACTTCATATTTGAGTGCAAGACATTTCCATCACATCCACAAGTAGATTTGTTAGTTATTTACACCCCTCAATGAAAGTACATTTTTTTGGTGGTTTTCTCTCCGGAAGCTTTGCCTCATTAATTAAAATACATTTAATTAGTCATTAAAAGTATATCTAATTAATTATTCGGGTAAATCGCATATGTAGGGTCCGCACTATTTTAAAAAGTATTGTTTGGGGGTCTGTATTATTTCTTGCCCTTTTACGGGTCTGTACTCTTATTTTTCGTTCCTTTTAGGGGTCTCTAGCAGCCCCGCTGATGACGTGGACTGCCCAAGACCCCTAAAAGAGACGTAAAATAAGAGTATAAACCCGTAAAAGGGACATTAAATAGTACAGACCCCCAAACAATACTTTCAAAATAATACGGACCCTATATATGCGATTTACCCCTAACATTTCTGTTTTGGCTGGCTACCTACGGGTGGGTGAGAAATTATTTTAAAATTCATTTCTGCGTTGCAATTTGGTTGGATTCCAACTATTGTTCACCATGTTTTACATATTTTGGTTTTTTTACGGGCAAGATTTGATGACATGACAATTTTTTTGATACCACATCAACAAAGTGGGGCCACTTGCCAACCAATTGAACTAATGGAACAAATGAGGCAAATTTGAATTATGTAGTTTGGTCTCAAAATGGGTCTAACATTGTTGATGTGGTAATAGAAAAGTTGTACCTCATCAAATATTGTCGGATTCCGGTTAAAACGACCAAAATATAAAAAAAAAGAAGGAATAAAATCTAACCAAATTACAATAGAGATCAATTCCAAAATTAAAGGCAGGAATGAAACATTTTTTAGTAATTAAGGTGATGATGATGCTGACAAAGTGTGTGTAAAGTCTCCATTAGGCAAGCACCTAACACCTTCTCGCAAGTATTAATAACGCCAACCTTGCAAAACGCGAGACTAAAAGTTTGTTTTTTTAACAGAGATGTGTCTGAATCCAGAAGTCTTGGTAACTCATATGTACGTCTTTGCCATTTCTTTGCTTCCTCGAGAAATTTTGTTTCTTCCAATTGAATCATGTAAGCATGTTAACGGGGATTGTAATCCTGGTGGGAAACAACTTATGCTTGTAACAATGACATTAACTGCTCATTAGTCAGTATAGGCATAGGAAAATTCTGTTGGAAATTTTCACATAGAGATAAGGGTTTAAGAAGTGATTATACACCGTAGTCTGTAAGTGTATAGGCGCCAAGAATGTGTACTATGAATTACAATTAGCAGTAATTTGCAATCAGTCAATCACACCAACCAAGGGAATGTGTGGTTCTAGTTTATAATGAAATGGAGATTTCTAAATCCTGTATAGCATCAGCAGAATCGGCCATATGTATTTGCCAGTCTTATCTATACGTCGATGCATTCCAGTTAATTAACTGTCGATCTTGAAACAAGTAGATCAGAGAAGAAATCTTACAGATTGCTTTCATCGTCAAAAATTAAGATTGTGATTTCTTGCGTTTAGATAGATACTAAGTTGAAGGCGTATACCTAGGTATAAGATTGCAAATACTTGCGTTTAGATACTAAGTTCAAGGAATACTACTACCCAGCGTAGGTTTTTAGGACAAGTAGAGGGGACACAGAATCCAGTGAAGTCATATATTGTCTGGTTTACCAGGCAGTTTTTGGGAGGTCTCACCTCTACACGACCCTTAGCCGTCCTTTATCCATGTCATTTTCAGTCAGTTTTTTAACACAAAAACTATTCTATGGATTGTCACACTCAGCTAAAAACCCCCCACGTCTGTCATTGACAGACGCGATTCTCTTCCAGTCTATCTCCATCTAACCAAATCTCTGTATTCTTAAAAAAATAATTGATGGCTTTAATCCTAACTAACATCACGGTTAAGTCCCCTAACCAATATTTCTCTAGTCTTATAATCATTCCCTTCATGTGTCGTTTAGTCAAGGCCAAGGTGTATTAAGGCCAACGAAGGGTTGCTAAACATGTTTTTTATTAGTTCCATGATTGCTTGAACTGGGTCCCTGCGTGTGAGTTGTACTTGGCCCCATTACGGACTTGTCTCCATTGGGTTACAAGGAATTAGGACCCTTTTGGACATTAATAATTGGTAATAATGAAGCCAGATACTGGTAGACAAGTTTATGTCAATGCTCTTTTCACAACATTCCTTATTCCTGTTGGGTATAAATATGTCTCCTGATCCTGTTCCCTTTGAAGCATTGAGCTAATAAGCTTCTGCTTAACAGTTAACAACCATAAACACCAAAGACCAACGCCTCTAATTATAGGCTATCAAACTACAGAAGAAAAGATGGAGCCTATTGGAGATATGTTAGAGGGAGGGTGGGGATCTCTCAGTGGTATGTACACTACTGAGGAGGCTGATTTCATGGCACAGTTGCTTGGTAACTTTACTCATCCTAACCAGGTTGATTCTATTCCAAACTTGGGATTTTCTTCTTTCTGGCCTAGCCATGAATCATCCATTAGCCTGTCAGGGGCAAACCAAGATTCATTTTATTCATCTGATATTGGTAATACTAATTTGTACAATTTTTCACAAGAGAGTAGTAGTTATAGCGGTGGTAGTAGTATTCATTTTCCCACCTCAAGCCAAGAGAACCATTATTTGAGTGATTCTCTGGCAATTCCTGTTAACAAGAACAGCTCCATGTCCATGGATTATTGCATTGGAGATGGGATGAATGCAGAGTCATACCTCGTGGAAGGTGATGACTGCTCAAACCAAGAAGGCAGCGACCCTAATGTGGAGAATTCTGCTACAAACCTGCTTGATGCTGCCCTGGCTGATGACAGTTTGGCTTTACAGCACAAAAAGGGAGCAGAAATTCCAACTCTAGAACCTTCAGAGGATGATAAAAGCAAGAACAAATCTGAAAATTCTAAGAAAAGATCACGAACAACAGAAAATGTGAGCACAATAACCAGCATTCCACTCTTCTACAATGTGGTATTTTTTCAAAAAAAAAAAAAAATATTAGCTTTATTTATGTTATCTTACAAATATTTTCGCATTTGTTAATTGCAGGCACCAAAATACAAGAGGAATGTAAGGTCCAAGAGGGGCCAGAAGCTTGTGCCGTCAGGGAACGATGATGAAGAGAGCAATGCTGTACTTAACAGGCCGGCCTCGAGCTGCTGCTCAGACGATGATTCCAATGCTTCTCTGGAACTCACTGGAGGAAGGAGTTCAAGCATGAGCTCGAAAGAAACTTCAGCTCTGAACTTGAATGGCAAGACAAGAGCCAGCAGAGGTGCAGCCACCGATCCTCAGAGCCTCTATGCAAGGGTAATTGCCTTAACGTGCTATACTAATCTTGCAGTAAACTGTATTAGTTGCAATTTCCTGCTTCCTGTTATATGGATATTGATTGATCTTTGTTTGTGTCTTGCAGAAAAGAAGAGAAAGAATAAATGAGAGGCTGCGAATTCTACAGAACCTTGTCCCAAATGGAACCAAGGTAAGCATTTTGCCGCCAAAGATCATGCGAAAATACCAATCTTACAAGTTTAGTTTTGAGATTCAATTTCAACAAAATTTTGATGATCAATTCTCCAATATTGCAGGTTGACATCAGCACAATGCTTGAAGAAGCAGTCCAGTACGTCAAGTTTTTGCAACTCCAAATTAAGGTACAGAAAAAAATAGGATTCCCAAGAGAAATGAATAACATTTCTTTACTGTTCCAGTGAAGTTGATCAGGAAAGTGATTTGCTGATACAATTTTTCGGTTTTCTGTTTTGAATTCTGTAGTTGCTAAGCTCGGATGACCTGTGGATGTATGCTCCCATTGCATACAATGGAATGAACATCGGGCTTGACCTGAGGGTCCCCACTCCAAGTCCAAGATCATAGAAAAAATAACCAAGGAGGATCATGCCTTCAGTTACTGTTACCTTACAGAAATTTGATGATATGGATTAATCAGAATAAAGTCATTGCCACTTTGTAATGGTTTTATTTTATGAGTATAGGGTTCTGGTACTAAATTCATGAGGGGTCATCTTCGTGAAACTTATCCAATGTTGACAACTTGAAAAGATGGGCACTAGTCCAGCGGGGTTTATTCTGTATGCGAGTTCGTCCAAAAGGACATACATGAACTCGGTTATAGAGCAAGCATTATTTCATTTGGCAGCAGTAAATATTCTTTTTCCTGTGAAGTGCTTGCGGCCTTGGTCAATCTCAGTATTAAGGAATCTGGATGATGCTTTAATCTTCTTTTGGGATGATAATTTCACATCAAACAATTAGCGCTCCATGGTTAAAGGGGAATACATTAATTTTCTGGCAACCCACAATGAAATATGCAGACTGCAGGAAAGAAGCAACCTTAAGAATAAGCATATAATACCTTTCTGGACATGGAAGAAGTTTCACCCACCACCATAATCAAGTGCGCGGCCCGGATTGAATCCGGATTAATCGGGGCAAAGATCCGGACACCAGATGGAAACCAAAAGAAAAAAAAAGAAAGTTTCTTCAACTTAATCCATAGTATTTGTGAAAAATGTGTCAGGGAAGCTGTTTCTCAGAACCATTTTAGTTTTACTTGGAGCAACAAGGACGTGCGCGTGCTTATAATGGTATGAAATATGAATATAAACTTCAGTGGGTGTCAACTAGGAGAAGTTCTATACATCCCCCCAGTCAGCTATCCAGCTAACTGACGAACTGCATTTGACGTATCACCAAGTCATTGCAATTTCCCTTTTTTTTTTATGAGACAAAAGGCTCAAAACACTCATTCATGATTTGCAGAAAATGAAAAAGACAGAATAATATACGAGTTGGGCACACTGGACACAGTTTTGAACCCGTGCAAATCGAAGTGTAAGCTCTCCTTCAAATTAGAACAGAAAAATACAACCGTAGCCAAAAAAAACCATCCTGTCTGAAAGGGACCAGTTACAAATCCATGTGAATCAAGTCACAAGATTCAGGGATGGGAACGCATACTCTTTGACGTTACAGCCAGATCCCATGAGGTGATCCCCACATCCAATCCCTACTTCAACTGTGAAGCATGCTACATTATCTAACAAACAACATAATCTTTTCTAATCTGCAGTTTATTGTTCATGTACATTACAGATGTAAAACCATGCTAAGAAGTCCTGATTGGATAAATATGGGGCTTGCACAAACAACATTGTCCCTGTGCCGCGTGAGATTCCAGGGCGATGATGGAATGCATGTTCCATCAAGCGTGTTCATCATTGACGTGATTTGGAACTTCTGATTGACTATCCAAAGGCATGTACTGTGCCATGATGGCTCTGATCTCAGAATCCATGTAAGACTGCAAAAGCAGGTGGAAATATAAGCAGGCAGCATAAAAAACAAAGGAACGGTGTTGACATAGGCTGATAAGCAACTTATACTTGATGCCTACTGCAACTTATAGAGAACAGATATAAATTCAAAATGGTGACACTGGATTGCTAAACTAAGGCTAGTTCAGGTCTGCCATTCAGTCTAAAACCTCAAACCAAGAATCTTCGGCCTAATCAACAAACAGGCTGATTGTAGTCTCACAACCAGAAGTCTAAACTGCAAACCTAGAAACCTCAGGTCACACAAATCTAATTCCTGGGATTAAATCAGACAAGAAAGCACTCAGGCAAGAACACATGTCATGCAGCTCAGAGCAACAGCACGCATAACCATGAGTTTGTCACAGAGCTAAGACTTCAACTAAACAAGGTAGCCATAAATGATAAAAGCAAAAGCCAGATAGGTCATAAACTGAAAAGCAATTTAGGTCAGAACAAAGCAAGGGTCTCTGGAAAGCAAAGCTGGAGTTAATTGACCTTCTATACTTTATTGTCTTTCATTATTGTATTCTAGCCTCCACCCAGCAGCAACAGCTTGGTTGTAACGCAAATCACGTTATCAATGAATCAGGACAAGTGTAAAGATTTCACATCAAAAATTTTACACGAGACATTTGACATGTGATATTAATAAGAATTTTAAACCAAAGATGCCCAATGCTGCATCTAAACATGCCCAGCGTGGCATCTCAGAAGTCCAACAGTGCACTAAATATGCCCTAGTCATTAGAGCAAAAATTATATGGTGCTGACATAATTAGCATGAATGGCTTGGAGAAGTGTTGCATTATTAAACTTAACAGCAAGAATGATAACGAAAGGAAAAAGAAAAGGGAACTCTTACCCTCAGCCTATATTTGTATACAAGATATCCTCCACCAGCAGCCATTCCCAGGCCTATCAAAATGACCCAAAAAGCAGCCCATGCAGATCTCACTTCAGTGCCAGTCTTACCTGCCATTGATCAAAGAAAGGGTGTCAAAACAAGGATCAAGTAAAACAGAACATACGTGAAAATACAGTTTATGAACTCACTTATGCAAGTATCATGGTCTCTGATGTACAACAGATCTCCACTGCAACTGCAATCATAGCTACCCCATGTGTTTTTGCAGTGACATTCAGAGCACTGACAGGCTTTCCTGTCTTTGCATTCATCAATGTCTGCACAGTAAAGAATGCATAGCAAATCAAAAAGAAATTATGTATAAGGGCAGAAGTCACAAAGAACATATAGGTCTTTAGTGGGTTAGTTCGGCGGTGGAAAAGAAGAAAAAACCTTTGCATTGTATCATTTTTTTATTACTTAACACATTGGCTCAGTGGGAACTGGCTTCTCCTAAAATTTCCATCATTCTTCAGCCCAGGATGGTTCAGGAAGAACGATCCATCTGAGGATGGGGTGAGAAGTGTGTCCTTGAAGAAGTGGTTTGTCGGGCATGGTTTTAGCAACATCAATCAAGTGTTGCAAGAAAATACTAAACCTGATTTTTTATGTTTTGCTGCAATGTTCAGGTAAAGAATTTTTTAGTACTCATAAACTTGTTCTTTAATTTTCCTTGAGTACATATGACGTGTGATCGATCTATAAACAAGAGCATCAAGTCCTGTTCATGGTTTACACCCCAACTACTGCAAAGTTTTCAATAGGCTGAAAGCTCTCTGCATCTGTCTTCTCAAAGAGACAATCAAGGTACAAAGCCACAGCAAAAGGATGACAAAGCAAACATACCTACACAGCTCTTTACCCCATCACCTTTAAATCCAGCTGGACATTGGCATTTTCCACCATCCGTATCCTGTTCACATTGGACCTTAGTAACTGAACATGGGAATATTTACAGGAAATAACAAGAGGGAAAGGCATGACGATCACGAACCAAACAAGCACTGAAGGTGTGACCATCTCGGGATTCATGCCAACAGCCTCCATTGTTTAGCTTGCACCTTCCAGGTCCACTCACTGCATGGCAATGGCAAGTTGATTTAGAGCAGAGCACTGACTATAAAAGTCTTTGCAACAAAAATTAACAGAAATCTAAGTGAAGACAACTATTACTCTATACAAATCACAAATGCCCCATGCTAGCACATGGGAGTCAAATCACAAGTTTGACACCTGAATAGCACGACTTAAATTTGACACATTTTCACTTTGACAGGAGAAATCATGTCCCCAAGTAAACCATATAAATAACCACACTCTGGGAACAACAAATCATAGCATGTAAAAACCTTAGAGCCGCCTAAACTATTACCTTGGACAGAAGCTTTACCACAATTACCACAGGATGACAAAAGAAAAAGGTAAATCTCACCTTCACAGTGGCTATAACCATCTCCTTTGAACTGCACACCATCCACAAGGGGGCACTCACATACTCGCCCACGAAATGTATCCTGCGTAAACACAACATTCAGTAGAAAATATATACAGCTGGGAATCTCAAGAAGAAGACAGGACAAATGGGTGGTTTCCAGGGGGGAGAGAGAGAGAGAGAGAGGGGTTCTTTGCTTTTGATTTGTACCTTGCAAGCTGTAATGTTGGCTATCTTATCTTGCCAGCAACCCCCATTATTTTCTAAACACTCGTTAGTCTCAACCTCTGCATCATAAAGATTCCTCAATTAAAAAAATATATGCTCAGGATAAGAAGTTTTGAAGTGATTATGCAACGATAGCACCACTAAACAACACATGCATGGAATAGCCACTCTAAAGGCTTAAGACTTTAAGTCCCTTTGCTTGCTGTGGAAGCTCAAGTCTTCCATCAGCGCATCAGATGACTACCTTAGTGTGCCTAATGGTTCTAACTGCGGTAAAGGTTGCAGGGTTTTGGTAATAGGATGGACACAGCAAAATGAATGGCCAATGGCCATCGTATAGAAGAAAGTCAACATGTCACAACCCAACCCTTTTTCTAGCGAAAAGCAACAGGCAGATAATCTGAGCGTGTATTAGCCGACAAAACCTAGGTATCTAGAGGGCACGAGAAACAATGGCAAACACTTACCCCCACTCAAACAGACAGCTGGCTCAGTTGTTTCCTCAAAACCAGCACATATGGCCTTCAGAACAGCACCTTTCTCCAATTTTCCTGCAAACACATGCTTTAGGGGAAAAGAATTGCTATATAGAAAACAAAAGAGCAGAGAGACAAACCTCGATATTGCCGGTTGTTGACAACAAGCGTAGGCAATATGGTTACATCACCCCTGGATCCTTTGCCAATCTACATTAAGACGAAACATCTAGCTCAAAAAATATTCGAAATTCCAAAGGTTGCAGAGTGACAGAGAGTATCTAAGGACATATGAGTTCTTGAGTTGTCATGCTGTAACAAATGGAAAAAAAGACAAACACCTGGGCATCTTGCTCTTCTTTCAACACAGGATTATCAGAATCAGCATTTGGGTCACCCATACACTTTTCAATCTTTTTAGCATCAAGTCCTGAAAAATGGCACGTGAACAGTAAGGGATGATCAACATAGCCAGTAATCATATTTCCTAAATGTTCAAGTCCTATAAATCTTGTCCTTAAAATAGACATAAAACCAATAGCGAATTACTTACCAAGAGTTCTAATAACACTGTCTGCACATTCCTTGTTGTATTTTTTCTCCTTCATAGGGCATCTGATTTGAAAGTCAGTTACATAGTCCCACCATACCCAAGGCTTTTTGGTCTCATTTGCGACTTTAAATACACATAACTGCCTTAGGTTTTCAATAACAACATCTTTCCCATCATAACCTGAGCTGAAGTCCTGTTCCGGATCAGGGGCACAGTATCTTCCATGATTTATGCACTGCGACTTGCACTGCTTGCTCAAGGTGAATGCTTGAGGACAGTACCAAGTTATATAATGGGGTGTGAACTGAGTATAACCACCTTTCTCAAGTATCTGTGCTGCACCCCTGAAATCCTTCACAAAGTGCATCAACATATCACATTTAACCCCACACTCATCATTGCTGTTGGTCCACAACTCATACTCCACACGATCATCAGGGTGTGGGACTGCTTCTCTCCAGTCAAGATTCACATTTACCATATCCCCATTGCTTAGTGATTTCTTTAATGTTTCAGAAAACCTTTTCTCAATAAGTGCAGATGGTATGGTGATATTCTCAATGTATTGAGCAGATGAAACATCTTCTTCGGGTGTATCCATTGTTATCAATGCTTCCTCAATATCATCTGCAACAAGTACAGCAGAAGCTCCTGCCTTCTGGGCATTCCAAACCTTCAAAGCGAAGAAGCAATCTGTGGAAAAATATGAAGCAATAAATGAATTTCAAATCTCACAAAAACAACAAGTAGCATACCATAGAACCAAGAGGAAACCGCATCGCAAAGCAAACACAAAAAGAAAAAAAAAACAGCTAACTCATATTGCACATCAATAATCAAATCAACCAAAATAGCGAGAAGGGTGAACACTCCAGCCAACCACCACCAGAAAGCTACTTTTTTGTAAAAAAAAGAAAAATCAAACAAAACGAAAAAAATAATCACACACTCCAAACTCGTTGAGGAAGTTAACCAAAAACACAAAAAATACACCTCCAATCAACTAAAACCCCTAACCGCACACACTTGAAACTGCACTGTGACAGAGGAATTATTAAACTGATAAAAGCCAAAAAAAAAAAATCCTATCAAAAATACCTCCACGATCGAGCAAGACAAAAGTGGGTAAAGCTCCAGGTTTTGAGCGAAAAGAAATCCCAAATTCATCAAACTCCTTGCAGCCCTTCTTGTTGTCTTTAGGGTACAGCACAGCCCCGGCCATGCTTCCTCCATATTCCGGTATCCCGAAATTCCCTATCGCACTGTCATAAGTGCCCTTTATTCTCTCAGGGGAGGTAACTCTCAAGCTGTTCTTCTCCACCACAAATCTAGCAATCGAGTTCGGTACAATCAAAGACAAGAACAAAAACCCTAGGCAGAGACTTGAAGATGGTCTCCTGCTCAGCTCCATTTTCAGGGCTGGATAAAAAAAACACACACAGAGCTAAAAATGGAGGAACCCGCAAAGAGGGTTTGGTGGATTTGGCTATAAAAGATCAATTGATTTAACTAAATGAAGAAAGGTTGCGCCTTTGGGAGCATACCAGACAACAATCGATTTGGTTATGGAAACAGAATCTATAAGACTTGTAAGCTGTTTTTTTTTTTAACTGTTGGGTTTTTTTTTTTTTTCCTGATGTCCAAAAACACCAAAACTATTAATCTACGATTAAGGCGTGTGGATTTTATTTTGATTTTGGTTTTCTATTCTTGTTGGATATCTTTTTTTGTGTCCTTTTTTCTTGTTGCGTGGAGACTGGGGAGAGGCTGCTCTATTTGTGTTTTGAGTGTGAAACAAATTAAAAAATGGAAAGGTATTTGTCACCGTAGACAAAAGACAGGAAGCATCAACGTCCCCAAAAGACCTAAATCAAACAAAAAAGTTTACTTCTCCAAACCAGATCCATGTGACAAGCGTGATAATATTTTTTAATTTGGGGGAATGCATATAAAAAACTAAGGCAATTTATCCAGTTTAGTAAATTGTAGTTATCTTATAGAATGAACGAGATAAGCCAATTTATTATGACAATGATGAGTCCATTCAAATGGTCTGAAATACGCATTTGTTTAGCCAAAGTAAAGATACTGGTCTTATGCTGGCTACGTGACACATTAGACTCGTTAGTCAACAGTTCATGCGGTTTCGCAGCCACCTCTCCACCTGGCCCTTAATTAGGTTGAAATCCTCCTCCTCCTCTTCTTCTTTTTTGACCAAGAAATCCTCTGTTTTTTTTTTCTTAAGATATATATCTTTAACTTCCGGGTAGAAAAAATAAAAATTAAACTACCTTTTCTCTGTGATGTTCAAAATAAAAAAGGATTGCACTACTAATTGTATTCCGACCAAAAACGGTATTACTGTTTAGAAGTTTTTTTTTTTTGGTTGAACAACTGCTAATTGGAAGTTTGAGTTATATTAATGTGACTGTCTCCTGAACCAAACTCATGATGACAATGTGTAGTTGTACTGTAGTGGTCCAAGAATGTCTTGAACCTGAATTAAATCTGAGATATTCTAGTGCTTTTAGCGACCTATTAAAATTAGGGATTACTTGCTATTTTGTTTTATTAATTAACGATGTTATTCGATTTGGGCGTGATCCAGAAGAAATTTATTCCACCAAAGACCCATAAAAACTTATGTTTATTTTGCAAAAAGGAAATATTATATCATATGTATTTTTGTCTAAATTACACATTTTAATTAAAAAAATTGACTTAGACCATGAAAAATTAAAAATAAGCATTTGAATATTCAGATAAAATGATTCGCATAAATAGACCCATAATAAATCACCAAAACTAATAGATCACACTAGATTGGTGAGTTTATATCAAACAAAAAAAAAAAGGATTGGTGAGTTTATTATGAATTCGGGTCCGGGTTTCGAAAATTTTGGTACGCTTTGCTCTTTCGAGTTCTATCTACTGGCCACTAAACGGCAAACAGTTGTGTGGCAAACGAGGCTCGTTTTGGATTGGAGGAATGACTTGGCAATGACGAAATCGGGCCAATCGTAGAGAGACATGTCATTGCTTTTCTCCTACGTGTCCTTCTATCATTGACAATTAAACCACATGGATAACGTTCCATCACTCTTTTTAATTTGAGGGGCTGTGCAATTTTATCTTTTTCTGTTCTATTTAGAAAGCCTTTGTAGCTGTGCTATTGATTGCACGTGCTGTTCTAGTCAAACGTGCATAAACTTTATATAGAAAAAATAATTAAAGTTTTCTTGTCGGATGAGAAAAAATAATTAAGGTTTTGTCGGATAAATTTAGCAAATAGTAACCTGGTAAGTTAGATTAGTTAGGTGGAGGAGTTGTTCAAGTTTAATCAAGAGATTTGGAAACCTTGGAAATGTAGTATTTTTGAAAAGATATATGAATAGCACAAATTCTCAAAAAAAGGTGATGAATCCAATCTTCAATCGTCTTTACTAGGGTAGGATTAATTTTATGTCTGAGCTTTGCTCTTGTTTTTGTCGGAATTTTATGTGTGAACTAATATGTGTAAGTTGCGTTCAAAAGAACTACTATGTGTAAGTTTGGTTTGAAGATCCATCCAAAACCAGCGACTACTATTTTTATTAATTCTATAACTACTTTAACCCTCCAATCAAAACAGCTACACCTGCCCCCAGGCCCCAACCCATCCGGCTTTAATTTCTCTTCTCCAGGGACACGTGCGTGGAATTAATTGCCTAGTCATCACAAGGGAAATAAATGGGCTACATTGAACCACACCGACAACTAAATCACCAAATTCTCATAGCCCATGGGCTTTTTCTCAGGTCCAAGATGGGCCAATAGAGAGCATTTTCATTTTGGAACGGAATCAACCTGCTTCAAAGGAAGCAAAAACTGTAAAGCAAAACCGGCCATGCAAGTCCAACAAGGGGAAAAAGAAGCCAGAAAATGAAAATCAGAAACACAAAAAAGATAAGGAGACTTTCACGATTCAATCAAAAAAAAAAAAAAAAAGGGGAGACTTTCACGAGAGGACTAACTAATTCTGGTCACAAATCTGCTTCTAGGCAGAGGAAAAGGTGAAAAGTAATTAGTGGTTTTGAGTGAATGGCAAAATGCACCCACTGTTCTAGTATAGAAAATGACCTAACAAAAAAGTGCCTTTTGCACTTCCAAACATTTGTCAGGTTTGTCTTTCAGGGGATTTTCTTGTCACCAGTTGCTGCTGCACTGCACATCTCTAACATTCAGCTCAAAGCATTCAGGGCAGTTCTTTCAATATGTTTTAATAGAATGCCATATATTTTGTTCTTCAACTTCATACAAGCAGTTGCATCAGGTTCCTCCACTGTAGATATGTCTTTCCCCATCATATGTTCCAACCAGTCACTCACTCTCTTGATTTGGTACATCAGTTCATTTGCCTGACTATCAGATTCTGTTGTAATAATTTCACTGCCAACCCAATCCAAGTAATCCTCAACATATGTCAGGAACCATGTTCTGCATTCTTCTTGTAAGAAATTCTCTAGTTTCTTGGATGTTGGCAAAGCAATTCCCTTCACCCATCTTTGTTGGTGGTCAACATCACCTGCCAATCCTCCATGCAATTCGTTATCCTGCTTCTGGTTTTTGACCATTAGTTCTCCTTCCAGTTCACTGGCGTGGCTTGTTTTGTTTACTCTTTTGTCGCCAATACTAGCTGCCGCAGAAGTTTTCCTGGTTTGTACGTGGGTGGGAACTGAATTAAGATCACATACCATAGCTGCTTTTATCCATGTTTCTGCATTTTGTTTCCTGTCTACTGCAAGTCTTAGTGCTTCCCTGACGGGGTGACCATTGGTTGTATCAGTATCAGCAGCCTTTCTTTGCAGACTACTTGTTAGTGCATGAAAGATTATTCTGCTCTGAGCTAGGTCATCTTGAAGCCTGAAGAAATTCTCCACCGACGGATGCTTTTCAGCTCCTTTGATTAATCGGAGCTTGGAGTATGTGCTTAAGAAATCAAAAGAGGAAAAATTCAGTCTAGTTTAATCATTATTTCTTAAAAAACTTAATCCTGCTCCTAATTGTGATTGTTGCAGACCAACTATTTAAAGATACTAGTAAACAGCAAACGAAAATGACAAATGAAACAGGCCAGTAATGTCATTTGCTTGCGTGCTCCCAATTCTCAAGGATATTAAGAAGCTACAGAATACCCTAGCATAATAGAGAAATCAAGTAGAAATGTTGATAACTCAGTATACAAGAATTATAGGCAGGGATCAGTCTAGAAATGTTATATCATTAGAATGCAAGGCAAGTGTCCAGACCTTAGGCATTTGAGCAATTTGTCATTAGCAGAAGCCTCCTGTAAAGCCTCTGCAGCAGCAAGCAAAGCAGCGTCTCTTTGCCTCATCACCTCCTGCATAGCACATATTTCATTTAAGGAAGAGAATTTATTTGAAATCAGTATCAGAAGATATGAGTGTAGGAAGAGTAGCTACTCGGCCAAGGTTGACCAAGGTCGGGGGAAGGAAATCCCATGTTATATCAGAATCTATCAAGACTTTGTCATTTATTGAGGTCAGATTCACATTTCGGTAAGTGAAGCCTTCAGTTTTTTTGGGTGGCCCTGAAATACTGCTCCTCCTGGAGAGTTTGGGTGACTTTGCTGGTGGGGGAACGGGCGAGGCTTTTACCGTGATGCATGAACAGTCATCAGAGCTATCGTACGGAGAGGAACGAACTGAAGAACCCTGTTCATGAAGAAAGAGAAAGAGGATCCATAAATCAAGCAAGGAAAACATGAACCTATATATTAGAATAATGCAACTTTCTGACTGAACAGAATCAGAGCAATCCTGAGACAATATTCTAATTAAGATTACAGAATCATGGAAGGCAATTACAGTAGGATCCTGATGCAAGAGCTGTGCTATTATGGTGCGCATTTGTTCTATGCCTTCTTCACAAGTTGCATCACAATAAAAATAAAGATGCGACCTGTGTTTTTAGGCTATCAAGTTTCAAGCCATATAGCCAAATTTCTTAAGCCAATATATGTGAACTGGCACTTCTAATTGCTGCAGTTCTAGATTGAATTTATAGCCATAAAATCTTAAGACCACAATAATTAAATTGGAGATACTTACAGAGACGCTGGGAGTGCTAGAACCACATCTCAACTCGTGCTTGTCAACAGGGATGTCTAAAATGTCCCTTACACTTGCACCATCTTTTCCATGCCAAGTTCTTCTCTTAGAGAGTGACGACATTGAAGAGGCACTTGAGATTGTGCTTTCAGAATCGCTGTCTTCACCAACAGGTATTGATTTATATTTTCGAAGACCCTTATAACTTCCAGCAGCGTCTCTCCTGTTAGTCTTATAGTTGAAAGTACTCTGGATCCCATTCTTTTGTGGCCTGCTGTTATTGGAGACCCCCAATTTCTGTCTGCATAGCTTCTCATTTACCATGGGAAAATTTAAAGCGTAAGACTTTGCAGAAGGCCTATCCTTTAATAATGCGCCACCATTACTCAGGCCTCCTCCTCCTGCTGCTGCTGCTGCTGCTGCTGCTGTTGCTGCTGTCACCTCATTCAAGCTCCCTTTAGAAGCACTCGCAGATCGTTTCTTTTCTGTTTGTGTTGTTCTCTTTGTCAGATCATTACAATCTTCAGGTATAATGTTCAGGCTCTCTGTGCTGCCTCTTCTTACGTGTTGGCCTGTTTGCAAAGAACCAACAGATTGACCCTCTTCTGCAGGCGTCTTCTCTGTCACATCATCAATATCGCTAGCCTTCTTGCCTGGAGGCATAGCAAGAAACTTCTGCAAATGATTCATGGAGATTAGATCTTTAGGATTCCCATAACATGGATGCCTGCCAGGAAGAGGGCTGATGCCCTTAAGCAATGGAACAGGATACGCGGCCTCCAAGGTACTGGCGTATATGAATTGGCCAAGGTGCAGCTTGTCACTAAGAACCATCTCATCTTCTTCATGGGGCAATGAAACGTACAATGCATGTGATAAATCCGAGACCTTTAAGAAGAATCCTTGGTTTTGCAAAAGACGTTCAGGATTTCTCATCACAGGAATTATACTTCTAATCTGTAACAGCACAGGTTTAGTCTCACGCGGTGTGTTCCCATCAAGGTCCATCTCCTGCAGGAACTTCACCAGGACCCCGGATTGCAACTCTGCCATTTTCTTGGTAAGCAATCAAGAAACCCGAAAATCTTCTCGTACAAAAAAAAAGAACCCTTTATTGTTTCCAGAATTATGTATGCAAAATGGCCCTATCCTATCGATTGAAACAGTCTCCAAAACAAGAAAAAAAAAAAAAGAGAGAAAAAATGTAGGTTCGTGAAGTTGGATTGTATTGGTCTTGAGAATCTTACAAAATGTGTGGTTAAGGGAAAAAGTGGTAGGGTAAAATTCTCAGTTTTTGTTGTTTTAGTTTGGCCTAATGGTTTAAAATTTTTATCCTTCCCTTTTCTTTTTCAGGCCACATAACAGCTGGTATAGTACCAGGGAACAAATTTTAGTGATGAAAATATACATATTAGTACAAGAACGCGCTATTATGGGATAAGGGAAGGTGGTTATAGTCGTTAATTAGTGGTGATCCAATACCATCGGATCTGTGTGCATTTGGTGTTTGACTATATCCCCAATATCCAATACAGATGTTATTGGGTGGAAAGCTAAGTTGGGAGGTGCCTGTTTTATAAAGATTGTATGTAATATTTTCTGAATGAACCATAAATATCCATAACGTAGGTAAAAAATGAAAGATTTTGGTGGAACTGAATTAGACACTGTTATAAAAGGACACATCAGCTTGGTTAAATAAAATTACCATTTGCAGTGAATACAATTTTCGGTATATATTCTATGGCATTATAACATTAGCTCCATAATCCATATATACTTGGAGCTATTTCCCTCCCACTCTTTACTAGAGGACTACATTATGCATTCCAGATCTTCACCAGTTACCAGATCCCGTGATAGGCTACATCCCAGTATTTCCCTTGCACCTCATAGAAAAGCAATGAAATAAGCCAAGTACGTGGACATAATTATTAATCTTGTCCAGTATTAGCATTTGGAGGGAAAAGCCTAAGCAAGCGTGCGTGCATTGCTTCGTCATGCGATTCATAAATCCCTTAGAAGGCACCCTTCCATCATCCACTCATTTTCTGTATCCCTATATTTCAAACACGTAGTCGCATACTCAGATATTTATAGAATAGGGAAACCGTGACATGACTGTAATCTTACTAAGAAATAAATATTGAAATGCAACATCTCACGCAAAGTGATCCAGTGAAAACAATGTTAGCTAGCTACAAAGGTCAACAGCGATCAGTAGCAAAATGCTACATAGGCACATAGTTAGGAGTTTGAAAGCAGGACATCTAAACTAGGAAATGGGACCATAATACCTGTCACATAAACATTGTAGACTAAAGAGGCTTTTGTTGTACCTAAGCATCCTTATATGTATCACTTCTAAACTAGGAAATGAACTTTTCGGCGGATCTATATATCCCTCAAACCACAAGCAATCCAAGTTCACTTGCTTGTTATTAAAGCTTCCCTTGGACTATAAATTCCTAAAGAATTGGTTATGATCGCATACTGATCAAAACGTCAAGAAATTAGAGGGAAAAAATGATAGGAGAAACCATGAAAACCCAACTTTTCCTCTCTTTGCTGCTAATAGTCCCTTGTGCCACTCAGAATTTCGCTTGTGACAAAAAAGTTCCCAAAACAAGCCAATTTCCATTCTGTAACACATCCCTATCTTACCAGGATCGAGCCAAAGACCTGGTTTCGCGCTTGACCCTCAAGGAAAAGGTGCAACAACTAGTAAATCATGCCTCAGGAATCTCCCGGCTGGGTGTTCCTGCATATGAATGGTGGTCTGAGGCACTTCATGGGGTGGCAAATGTGGGCTTTGGGGTGCATTTTAATGCCACGGTGCCTGGTGCAACTAGCTTCCCGGCCGTCATTTTGTCTGCTGCTAGTTTTAATGAGACACTGTGGTTGAAGATGGGGCAGGTGGTGTCAACAGAGGCTCGAGCCATGTACAATGTAGGTCTAGCCGGGTTGACGTATTGGAGTCCCAATGTTAATGTGTTCCGCGACCCAAGGTGGGGTAGAGGACAGGAGACACCAGGCGAGGATCCCTTGGTGGTCTCCAGGTATGCAGTCAATTATGTTAGGGGCCTTCAAGAAGTTGGTGATGCAGGGAATTCCACTGGTGATAGACTTAAGGTCTCAAGCTGCTGCAAGCATTACACTGCTTATGATCTTGACAAATGGAAAGGTGTTGATCGATTTCATTTTGATGCCAAGGTAATATGAATTTCCTTGCATTAATAGGCAAAGAAGTCTAGTGATGGATCGGCCTTTTGGTGGCAATCTGCTATTGTGTCACCTCTAGCATGGTTATTTTACTGTTTGTTTATCGGCAGCATTTAGAACAAGGTTGCTTGGATTTTTGACAGGTAACAAAGCAGGACTTAGAAGATACATACCAACCACCATTCAGAAGTTGCGTTCAGGAGGCACATGTTAGCAGTGTGATGTGTTCCTATAACAGGGTGAATGGCATCCCCACTTGTGCAGATCCGGACCTGCTTAAAGGAGTCATCAGAGGCCAATGGAATCTTGATGGGTTTGTTTCAATTCTTACCACCTAGTCATTCATAGTGATTTAAGAAACAGGCTTCAGAAACTTGTAAAAGAATTATAAGGTTAGAAGTTGCTGGTACTAAGATACTAGTAAAACTTGCGGGTCTAAATATTTGTTATTTTTGCAGATATATTGTCTCAGACTGTGATTCTATTGAGGTCTACTATAACCGCATTCGATACACAGCCACACCTGAAGATGCAGTAGCCCTTGCTTTGAAAGCAGGTAGTTGGAATTACTCTTTAAAGTTGTCCCCTGTTAATTGTCCAGAATCTGAAATGTTTAAAAGTTTCTAGTTTCTCATGCATTTGGAATTTCCTGTCACATCGTGCAGGCCTCAACATGAATTGTGGGGATTTTCTGGCAAAGTATACTGAGAAGGCAGTGGCTCTTAAGAAAGTAGACCAATCTGTTGTAGACCAGGCCTTGATCTATGACTATATAGTCCTCATGAGACTTGGCTTCTTTGATGGTGACCCGAAGTCTCTTCCACTTGGGAATCTTGGACCATCAGATGTATGTACTGAGGAGCATCAAATGTTGGCACTGGATACTGCAAAGCAAGGAATAGTCTTGTTAGAGAATAATGGAGCTCTTCCTTTGTCTAAAAATGCCACTAGGAACTTAGCAGTTATAGGGCCAAATGGTAATGCCAGCGAAGCTATGATTAGCATCTATGCAGGCATACCCTGCCAATATACTACCCCTTTACAAGGGCTGCAAAAATATGTTCCAAATGCGACCTACAAGGCTGGGTGTATGTTTGTGAACTGCACTGAAGATACACTAATTCAAGCAGCAGTTGATGCTGCAGCTGCAGCTGATACAGTGATATTAGTGGTAGGGCTTGATCAATCTATTGAGAGAGAAGAACTGGACAGAGAGAACCTGACATTGCCAGGATATCAAGAGAAACTTGTAACGGACGTGATTAATGCTACCAATGGAACAGTTATCCTTGTTATTATGTCAGCTTGTCCTATTGACATCTCTTTTGCCAAGAATAAGAGCAAGATTGGAGGGATTTTGTGGGTAGGCTATCCTGGTGAAGCCGGAGGAGATGCCATTGCACAAGTCATTTTTGGTGATTATAATCCAGGTAACCTATCAATCTTTATCATTTTTACACGATTAATGTTATTTCACACACCTGCATATTTATTCACACTTCTATTTAATCATTTTGGTAGCCGGAAGGTCCCCTTTCACATGGTATCCAAAAGAATATGCTGATCAAGTGCCAATGACAAATATGAACATGAGGGCCAATAACACCAACAACTTCCCTGGAAGAACTTACAGGTTCTACACTGGCAAAACCTTGTACCAGTTTGGACACGGGCTAAGTTATTCAACCTTCTCCAAATTCATTGTCTCTGCTCCTTCCACTCTACTAATTCCATCCAGTCCTACTCTCAGCTCACATGGTTCTCTCATACAACAATACCATGATACCAGTAATGGCCAAGCTATAGATGTTTCCAAAGTAAACTGCACCAATTTGCAGCTTGGTCTGGTGATTGGTGTGAGGAACAGCGGGCCAATGAGTGGGGATCATGTGGTTCTGGTGTTTTGGAAGCCACCCAACTCAAAAGAGCTGACCGGTGCGCCTACTATTGAATTGGTGGGATTCAAGAGAGTGGAGGTCAAGACAGGCAAGACACAGAATGTGACTTTAGTAGTTGATGTTTGTAAGAGGCTCAGCCTTGTGGATAGTGAAGGGAAGAGGATGTTGGTCACAGGGCAGCACACATTTATTGTTGGGTCTAGTACAGAGCGCCAAGTGAGGCACCACCTCAATGTAAGGTTGGCTCGAAGTGGGAGTGCAATTGGTGAGTTGATGTCTTTTTAAGAGACCATCACTAGCTAATAATCTATTTGATGGCTAATGTAAAGGAACCTGAAGGATGTATTAATTATTACTTGTTATAAAATAAAACGTGTGAATACTGTTTATTACACCTACCAGAATAGTAACCCTCTCCCTGTATTTATATTGCCATGAAGGAATGAAATTTTATAAAATGGAAGTTTACTGCTCTTCCCATTTTTTGCATCTCTTCTTCTTCACATCTTCTTCCTTCTTCTTCATTAAACACGTTAATTTCTTAACACGTTATCAGCACGATAACATCTCTACCCGAAAATGAAGAAAACCATGCAAAAAAAAAAACAATCAACCGAGGAAGAAGATGAACTGTGTGCTCTGTTACTATTCACCTATAAGTTTCCCGGCCGCCTCACGTCACACCGCCGCCACCAGTGAGCTCCCCATGCCGTCGCTAGCTCGACGCCATCCTCACTCGTCATTTCCGCTGCTCCACGTGCCGGTAGGAGGCCATGACCCGACGAGGAGCCATCGGGTCTTCCTCGACCCGTCTCCTTCCTGCGCGCGACGGCCGCCGACTCCAGCTGCGCTCCTGTGCCGCGCGCCTGACACCGCCCCTCCCGACGCGACGCAGCAGATGTTGTGCTGCGCCCTCACCACGACGCCGCTATTCTCGGACCCGACGGCCACCTCCTGCCGCTGACGACCACCGCCCAGCAACCACCGCGTCTCCTCCCTTGCATCGCTCCGCGCCAGTCCAGCACCCAGCCGCGTCGCTTCCCGCTGCCGCAGTCACGTCGCGCCGCCTGCAAGTGCGCAGGTCGCGGGTTGAAGACGACCCGACCGGGTCGTGGTCCGGGTCGGGTTTGACCGGCAGGCCTGGGCGTGGTTTCGGGTTTCTGGATTGGGCTGGGCACCTTGGTCTGGGCCCTTTGTTCTGGGCTTGAATAGGTCACTATTCATGGCCCAACCCGTAAAAAAAATTATATACTGAAAAAAAGAAAAAAACTAAAAAACACTAAAAAAGAGAAAAAAAAGTGTGGGGAAGAATTAATATTGCCGAAAGATCTATCGAGTAGGCGTACATTATATTTAATTTTATGTTTTTTGTGGGCTATTAAAAGGCCCATTATATTTAATTTTTCACTTTTATTTATGTTTTATTTGGGCTCATAAAAGGCCCATGGTATTTAATTTCTCGCTTTAATTTACGTTTTGGGCTCATACAAGGCCCATCGCATTTAATTTTTGGTTTTTTATTGGACTATGAAAATACCCATTATATTTATTTTCTTGCTTTAATTTACGGTTGGCTTGGGCTCGTACAAGGCCCATCATATTTAATTTATCGCTTCAATTTACGGTTTTGACTGGGCTCGTACAACGCCCATTGCTTTTAATTTTCGGTTATTTACTTATAATTGGGCTAATTAATAAAATGCCCATGTTTATTTATTTTTATTTAAGTCTTTTATTTATTTAATTTTTGGCATTATGTTAATATTACAGATATCCGAGGCCCTTAAAATTTCCGGAAGAAATTTATTATGGGCATTAAGTGTGGAAATAAATTTAAATGATAATAGTCTAGAAGACTCAATAAAAGAGTCAATAAAGCAAAGACTGGATGTCTTACTGCCAAAAGATCCCGCAGATCTTTGTGGAAAATTGAAAAAAAAGATATGACCATCAGAAAATGGATATTGTATGACCATCACGAAGATGGATACTGTTCTTATCTTGCTTACCCTGAAGGTGCAAGTCAATATATATTGAATAATTTTATTTTTTTATGTTCAGTTTTTATGTTTAGTTTTATTTAATTTTATTTTATTTACTTTACAACATTTTATAATCGTTTCTAGAATAATGGCTCAGGCATTAGTCCTGAAGACAATGCAAGTTGACATCCAAGGGGGAGAGTTATATGTGTAGATGTCAACCATTTCACATAATATGTGGTAGTATAATCTCGAAATGAGAAAAAAAGATTAACACGCCCTAGAAAAGCATAAGATTGAATACGTTCATGAAGAACGCATACTTTACTATGATCAAGAAGATCATATATTTACGCTCTGGAAGAGCAAATACTCTTGAAGAGTACAGAAACTCCCACTTACAGTAATAAAAGATATTATTATGGATCCCGTTGAATTAACTCTGCTCTATTTCCTGAAGCGAATAAGACAGTATAATTTAATTGTGCCTGTGACAGTGAATGATGTTATAATGGCAAAACTAAGAGAAAATATGCATATTATTATTGCAAAATGGATCCATAACTAGAGAACATTCACAAAGAGGAATCGTTCTCATACATGAGTTTAAGCAGTTGTTTATCTGTTGGGTACAATATTAACCCTGAAACTTTGAGCCTCACTGTTGATGTTGACCCTAACACTGTCGTTCCAGGAGAACCACATACCACCCATGTTATTTTCTCCAGGTATCTCAAACCGATTCGTTGGAGGAAATCGGAGTGGAATTACTCCATGGTTCTCTGCAGGTTGCCACAAGGTTTCAGTGATCAGTACCATGTTGGGCTTATACTGATTCTTCAGATCCCTTAAGGTACGCACAAAATCTTGGGACCTTCTTGCTACACCCCTGCAATTCCATAGTAGAAGTCGTACCTTAGGCCATGTAGGTGGTAACTCAGACACTCTTGGGATACTCCGAGCCATCATTGAAACCTGATAATAGCTGCTTTGATTCAAAATTTGACAAGTAGGCTCTAGCTGAAATTCCTGCAGTCTATCGGATATGAAAAACATAATAGAGTTAGCCGAGCCATAAAAAGAAGCCCTTAGATTGCTTTGGTCCTCTAGGAAGAATGTTTCTTCCATAGGAGTTGCAAAGAACCTAGATGAATATAGTTCATCAACAAAAACTAAACGAGGGATTCTCGCGAGTTCACTCGGTAATTCCTCTTGCTGTTCATTAAACATACTATAAGCTAGTCTATTCCTCATTCCTAGAGAGGCACCCTCAACAAATAAAATAGTAGCTGGGGAAGGCATTTTTCTTTTCTTGTTGAGTTTTCTGAATCTTCCTGTTTCTACCACTCTCTTTTTATAGTCTGAGCTTAGAAAGCAAGGTGTTAGTTTTTCAAAACGTGGACCCTCGAACAAATCCTATGGGATATGCTTTTGTCAAAGTTTGTCACTACATTTAATTATTGCTCAATAATTCGGTTCTTTTTCGACATGAGTGGCAGAAATAAGCTTAAAATTGGCACATATATTGCAGCCTGAAGCTAGCAATTTTAAGTGTTTAAATACACAAGTTTACACAGCCCGAAGCTGAGACCAACTAGAAGTTGACTGATAGATATGTAATTTATAGCTAGTATGCACCAGCCAGAAGCTGGTAAATAATTTTTCTAAGTTATCATATCCAGCCTAAAGCTGGCATATATATTGCAGCCTGAAGCTGGCACATAAATAGCAGCCTGAAGCTAGCACCAACTTGAAGTTGGTACATGGATTTATTGTTTGGCATGACCGGATGGGCCATCCCGGATCAATAATAATGCATGAAATTTACTTGGTTATTCATTGAAAAAACAGAAGTTTTACAATCAATGAATTTCCACGTGTTTGTTTGCTGCGAAATTAATTATACGGCCTTCCTAAGATGAGATTGGCCTGGAATCACCAGCAAGTTTGGAAATAATTCAGGGACATGTACGCGGACTAATAACTCCGCCGTGTTGACCATCTAGGTAATTTTTACGATGCATCGACTAGATGGTCTATTGTATGATGCAAGTTGGCATTGTGCGCACTTATTTTAATGATTAAGCTACTTGCAGGTACATATCCCTATTTATGTTATTAGACTATATGTCTAAATAATGCTGGTATATTTCTTCAATGGATAATGTATATCATTGAAAATAAACCCAAACAGATCTGGGGGAATATTGACAATTGATTGCAGGACCATTGTTAATGAAATATTACTGTTTGAGAAAATGGTATTTTACATACAGCAGCACTTGTGTGCATCAAGCCAACAAGTTATCATAAGGTCTCCCCATTTAATTGGTTCATGGTCACGAACCTACTAACTCCCATCTTCGGACCATTGGTTGTACAGTATATAATGCTCCACCACAACATAGTAAAATTGGTCCTTTAAAGAAGACTGGGAATATATGTTGGGTATGTTGGTTATTAATTATATGCAAAGTTTACCCAACATAAGGGAGAGGAAATAAGCAGCTGGATCGAGATATTATTGAAATGCATTTTCAATGTATGATTGTTGATTGAAATGCATTTTCAATATATGATTGTTGATCCTCAAACAAATTAGTGTGTCCTGAAGTTTAAAAGATGATTCATTTGCAGGAAAATTGATATGCAATTGCCAGACACATAAAGTGACCAAATATTATATACCAGCTGCAAATGCTCCTGTTCAAATTAATGTTCCAGAAGAACAAGTATAATATGCAAATGAATCTAAAGTACGCAAGAAGCGTAGAATATACTTGGTTCCAAAAAGAAAACAAAATTCTCGATAGAGAAAAAGGAGCAAAGGGATAAGATGGCCCCAGTAAAAAAAAAAAAATAAGACCTCTAGTAGAGGTTCATATTAAAAGTCCTCAAGAAGAGGAAAATCCTCCAGAAGAGGTCCCTGACACAATTGATAAAAGTTCCAGAAGTAACTCAGGTACCTGAAATAAATGAGTATGATGAGATCTCAATTACAGTGTCAAGAATAAGATGGAACCGACGTGAAATAACCGTCGACGGAATACTTGTTTTATTTTTATATAGCGCTAAATATTATTAAAGAAAATGAGGATCATGTACCTACATCTATTGATGAATGTAGGCGCAGTATGATTGGCCAAATTGAGAAACGTGATTAAGGCTGTGTTAGAATCGCTTGTGAAGCGAGATATTTACCGGACCTGTAGTCCGTTGTGAAGCAAGATACTATCCGGACCTGTAGTCCGTACACCAAATGGTGTGGAACCAGTCGATTGAAAATGGGTATTTGTGCGAAAAGAGAATTATAATAGAGAGATACAAAGCACGGCTTATCGCACAAGATTTTACCCAAACGACTTGGTATTAATTGTGAGGAGATATACTCCCCTGTGGTGGATGTAATTATTTTTGATAAGTCTAGCATTATATGAAAAGAATTAGAAATGCATCTAATGAATGCGGTTGCAGCCTGTTTTTAAGGATCCATAAGTCATGACATATGCATGTGATTCCCTGAAGGATTCAAGCTGTTTGAAGCAACTAATTCCCGGGAATATACAAAATTAAGATAATTTGATCTTTACATGGTTCGAACCAAATTTGTATATGTATTATATAAATAAGTATACGCATGAATTTATTATTGCTTGTGTTGTTCCATTATTTTGTGTTTAAATATTATTAGAACTCCTGAAGAGGCTTCCAAATGCCGTACTATGTTTTGAGATGGAAAAATCTCATAAAGGAATTAGATTGGTCCAGAAGTACCCTATCAAAGTACAATTTATATTACTAGTAACATAAAGCCTGAAGCTTTTGACTTAAGCCTATTGGCAAAATATAACTTTGCTCTTATCTTTGGGGTATAACAGATATGGTATTATGTTAACCCGGTAAACCCGTAGAGAATATAGTTGGTTTTGCAGATGCAGATCCTTTATTTGATCCACATAAAGCTCAGACGGACATCTGCTACAAGTTTACACATGAAATTGCTATATCATCGGGACCACAAAAGCAAGATAACAAGAAAGATGCTTCAACAACAAATTATGAAGATAAAGTTGCCTACATTGTCTAATTAAAGTAGTGATGTACCAAAAGTGATCGGACAAAGCACACGTCACCAGAAGTTGACAAGGATGATTAGCATGCAACGTCATCAAGAAATTAAGAGAGGCCAAATGAGAGGGAGTAGAATACGCACTACACTCTTTTTCCCTTCACCAAGTTTTTATCCTACTGGGTTTTTCTTGGTAAGGTTTTTAATGAGGCAGTTATTTCAAAAGCGTATCCTACCCATAGTACAGTATTCAAGGGGGAGTATTATAAAATAAACGTGTGAACACTGTTTATTACACCTACCAGAATAGTAACCCCTCTCTCTGTATTTATATTGCCATGAAGGAATGAAATTTTATAAAACGGAAGTTTACTGCTTTTCCCATTTTCTGCATCTCTCCTTCTTCACATCTTCTTCCTTCTTCTTCATTAAACACGTTAATTTCTTAACATTACTAGATTATGAGAAATTTGATTAGGGTTAAAAAAATGTGATGAATTCAGAGAGCATGTTAGGTAAGCTGAATATTCCGACCTTGTGATTGTGACTGCTCTCGCTTATTTAATTTATTCTAATATATTATAAATCTCCCATAAAGTATTTTATTGTTTGTCAATGTTTTCGCCGGAGTGCTTGTATGCGCCCATTGTAAAGACCGCACAAGTTGAATATGGCAGTGTGTCAAATACAATGCACAAAAAATATGGCAAGACACCGTATCATTAACCCTAGACAAACTTGAAATTAAGCTATTACTTCTCTGATTCCGATTCCGATTCCATAACCAGGCACATAATAAGTCACGAAAAAAGAAATAATATTTCAATTATGATGGCTAATGTATAGACTTAGGAAATAATTTTTATTGTCTAAATTAGCTTTTTTTAATTTAAGGAAATAATGTGTGTGAGTTAATTTCTTACAATTATGTTTAAATCTGTATTAATTAAAAATTAATCATACCGAACAATATCTAATGGGAAAATAATATATTTACTTTCAAATTTATAATTGTCAAATTGAATAAGAATTACGGTGGACTAATATTTTATAAGATTTTAATAATTTTGGAATAATTTTCAAATTTATTCTTGGATTCTTGTAAGTGAATTTCTTCTCCGAAGGCCTTGTTGAGGGTTCCATAGATGAGGATTTTTGTGGTTGTCACGCTATTCTCCCCGTGCCAAGTTCCTCTAGAGTGATTGATGCTCAACTTCCTTTTACTGGTGGCCGACTTGTTCTTCCATGTGGTGAAGAAGTATAGGTATTTCAGATCGGACTAGGAAGGCGCCAATGAAGCGAGGGAGCGGCGGCAAGAATCACATATCTCACATGGCTCCTCATGGTAGATGTCGTGATGTTGGATCAAAGCCATGTCCAAGGACTGCAACTGCCCGTGCAATCTCCAGTGAAAATAATAACCGGTGAGCTCGGTTATAGTAGGCTTGAACGAGCTGCCCACAGGGACAACCATACAGGAAGGTTGATGTGGATACGTTTCAACAGTAGGTTCAGGACCCTCTGGTGTTTAGCTTTGTTAACATTAGAGTGTTTGTTGCACATGATAGAATTGATCTGATTGTTCAAAATCGGCAAACTCAAGGTATGTTTGTCTTTTTATTCTCATATTTCAAATCCATCTTTTAAAGAAAAAATATTCAACTCACCACTCAAATTTTTTTAGCTATCTAAGAATACCACTCAGATAAGGTATCTCTTCATCCTTTTTGCAGGAATAGATATATTTAACAAATATTTTTTTATCTCTATAAAAATACTAATCGGCAACACCTTTTTTTAGGTGTTTGAGAATACCAAATAAATCATCAACACTGAGGCCATGCTATTTTCTTCTTTCTTCAAGGATAGGTTATCTATTTTTTCTATTATTATTTTATTTCAAATTTTTTGCCATCTAAGAATACCAAATAGATGACAACATTCAGGGTATGCGTTTCATTTTTTTTCATTTTTTTTTTGATTTTGTTGTTGTTTAAAAAAAACTAATCAGATCTTTCTCTTAAGGTTTAATATCAATCAGATATATATATCTCTAAGGTATGTTTCTTTTTATTTTAAATTTTTTTTGAACATAAATATTCAATTATCTCTTTAAAAATTTATTTTAATTAAGCAATTTGATATTCTTACACCTCCTCCGAAAGATAAAAAAAGAAAACTTCATAGCCATTGTGTTGACAATGTAGTAAATTTGAGCAATCTTTTTTACAAGGAAGCTAAAGTTGATAAGATTGGTAAAGGATATGAAGCTAAAGTTGATAAGATTGGGAGTATTTGCATTTATATATTGTTTAGTGTTAGGTGTGGAGATGATTTTAATGATATGTGATAATGTTATAAAACACATTTTATGGATGTTATTACTGTACTACCTACTCTGTTGTATATATTATTGATACTGAAATGTGAAGAGGTGAGCCCGGTTTTTCTGCACCCTCATCTTCATCATCATCTTCCTCTTCCTCCATTCATCTCCTTCATCTTGATCATAATCTGTAAAACATCAAGATTAAACACAATTTTACAACATGTTATTAGCACGAACGTTCTCTCCCCGAGCTTGAAGAAAACCGATAAAGAAAATGCAGACCAGAAAAGAGAAAAAAAATACACAGAACCCGCCACCTTGGGTTACTGTTCATGGCAAAACAAACCACGCGCTGTTCGCGTCACCACCCTCACCACGGCCTTCCTCACGGCGTCACCGACCCACCGCTTCCATCCCCGTCCGATCCCGCCGCCGGACGCGCCGCCAGGAGACGAAGACCCGGCAGCGACGCCCGGCAACCCGAAAGACCCAAACGGGTCTGTCACCGCTCACACATGTCTGCCGCGCCTCGTCCGGCCCCATCGGCGTCGCACCACCACCCAGACGGCCGCACAGGACGTGCTGGCCCGTCGCCGCTCACCGCGCCACCATGCCGAAGCCCGACGACCGCGCACCGCCGGCTTCTCCACGCACGCCAACCCGGCGAAGAGCTCGCCTGCAGCCGTAAGCAGCGCCACCGCGCCACTCTCCAACCTCGCACCACCCACCAGCCTCACTCCTCCGCGTCAACTGGTCCATCGCCCGCCTCTCGCCGCCGTCTGCAAGCCGACCCGTTTAAGGGTTGATGACGACCCGTAAGGGCCACGGACGGGTATGTTTTGACCCGTTGGTGCTGGGCTGGCCCTTTATGGCCTTGGGCTAGGCTGGTTCTGGGTCGTGGCCTGGTCCTGGGCCGGGAGCTATTCAGGGCTTGTTTTTTCTGGCCCAGTTCCAAAAAAAAAAAAAAAACTGGGCTGGAACTGTTAACGGTCCACCCAAAAAAAAAAACAGGGTAAATGAAAAAAAAAAGGGAGAGAAACTAAAAGGAGAGAAAGAAAAGAGAAAAGAAAAAGATGATAAAAGAAAAAAAAAAGAAAAAAAGAGAAAAAAATTATATTGCCGAAAGATTTATCGAGTAGGCGTATTTTTTTTGTTGTTTATTATTATTTTTAAGTGGGCTATTAAATAGGCCCACTGCATTTAAATTCTCGCTTTTAATTTTATTTATTTTTTTGCTTGGGCTCGTTTAAGGCCCATCAATTTTATTTTCCTGTCATTTATTTTAATTGGGGTAATTATGAAAAAATCCCTGCTTATTTATTTTAATTCAGTATTTATTTATTTAATTATGTTATTTGATTTGTGGCCCTCAAAATTTCCGGAAGAAATTTGATATGGGCATTAAATGCTAAAGTGCATTGAAATGCATAATAGTCTCGAAGACTAGATGTAACAGCCCGGGTAAAATTTTTAATTTTTACCGAGACTGTAGAAGTCTTTTTACCGTGATTTACTGTTGAATTAATCTTAGGTAATTAATTCAAGGTAAATCGGGAGTCGTTTTTTGAAACCGAGGGTTTTCCCGCGCTCGTGATTTTTCCGTGGATTTTTCGGAACTAAGTTGGTATTTTTCGGGTTTCGGAATTTCTCGAAAAATCATACCGGAAAATAACTAAGGAGGTATCTGTTATTTTCTGGTCCAGATCGGACTCGCCCGTAATACGGACGAACTGTATTATTGATATCACATGTTAAATAGTAAAAATTTCAGTTTATATAAGGAGGCAGCCGGGTGAGGAAGAGGAGAAGAAAAAAAAGAAAGGAGAGAAAAAGAGAGAAAAAGAAAAAGAGAGAAAAGAAAAAGGGAGAAAAAAAGAGAGGAAAAAGAAAAGAAAAAAAAAAGAAAAGAAAAAAAAACAGGAAAACAGTGAGAGGAAGAAGAAAAAAAATAGAAAAAAAGAAATGAAAAAAAAAGAAACAGAAAATAGAAAAGGAAAAGAAAATCAGAGAAATTAGAGAAAAAGAAGAAAAAGAAGAAAAATGGAAAAAAAAAGAAACCCGGTTACCCACTGTTCACCGTCAACCCATTTCTTCCTCCGGTTACTGTACATGGGGAAGAGTTCCGGCCGTCTTCTCCACACACCGCCGCCACCAAACGCTCCCCCAAGCCGGCCCGACCTCACCCCCGTCGCCGCCTCCTCCTTACGTCGCCGGATCCGCCGCCACGCGCCAGCGACCCGTGAGCAACCCGTCGGATCCTGCTTCCTTCGTTTCTGCCGCCGCTGCCGACAGCCTTCCGCCGGCCTTCCACCGCCCCCGAGCTCGCCTCAGCGTGCCGACCTCGTCCCTTCCTTCCCGTCGCGCTCGCCCTTCTTCTTCCGCCGTCGCGCTACGTCACCCGAGGTGAGCAACCCACGACCCGCGTCCGACCCGGATGCTTCTGGCCGGGTAGCGCCTGGGTTGGTTTTCTTTTGTTTTATTTTTTTTAAAATATATATATCTTTATATATAATAATTCTGGTATTTACTTTTGAAAAAAAATTATATAATTATTTTGAGTAAATTACTGCCAATTTAATTATGGTATTTCCAAGAAAATATAAATATATTTACTTTGATAAATAATTATGTTTCGTTTGTAAATTATTATGGTTAGTTTGAAAAATAAATATATATGCCTTGAAAATAATTTCTGGAAATTAATATGTATATTATTTTTGTCTGTGAAATTATGATTGTGGTTTATGTAAATAAATATGTATTTTGTAAATTTAAGTTAATTATATTTTGTGTTGGAAAGTATTATTATATATAATTAGAAAAAGATAAATACTATATATATTTTCTGAAAATTATAAATAGGTTATTATTTTCTAGAAATTATGATGATTCTTATTTTGAAAATTATAATTAATTTATTGAAAAGAGTTTTAATTAAAGTATGGTACCGAAATTATATTCGGAAATACGTTCGGAAAATTATTTTCGATAAGAGATAATAATATCAGATAAGAACCGGGATGGGATTAATTCGTAGTTTGGCATCATGACATACTCTTATGTGCATTTATGTGTGTGTATGTGGTCTTGTTGTATAGGTTCGGATATCGGGCAGTTTCCCGAGGAGCCGGCGTCGGACCGGTCATAGTTTCCGAAGTTGAGTAATCGGCCAAGGTGAGGATGGATTTCCTTCAATATGTGCCTGTATTACTCGGTTATTTTGTTTCGATGATTATTGCATGGTTGGATGTTGCATTGTTGGTATGTTTCGGGATGTTTATCCCATTGCCTTGATTGTGGTCGGGATGTCTATCCCGGTGTCCTGGTGATTTTTGGTTGTCTATTGTTGTGTCTTGTTTGGACTAAGAAAATGGAATAAATAATGAATTGTGATGAGGATGTCGATCCTCGGTATTTTGGTTAGGGATGTCGATCCCTATGAGTTTGGTTTTTGATAACGATTATATAATTGTCACGTGGTAAGTAGAGGTACGACCGGATGGTTAGAGACTGTTTCGTGGTGGCCATGATCTGGGTTCGTGTGATAAGCATGTCTATGCTTGGGATGTCTATCCCGGTTTATTATTTTTGGGATGTCTATCCCTGGGTTCTTTTTGATCTGGCACCAGGAACAGGTTGATAACCTGGTACGACCCTAGCTTATCCGTGACGGGGCCCGGAAAGATAAAAATTGGATAATTGATTTTATTTGAGTCTTCTTGGTCTTGGATCGATTTTGGGTCGGGTCTTTTGGTTTGGTTGACCTTGAGTAATTTTTAGTGTCCATATTGATCGTCTTTCCATTGTCGTGAGCGCTTCGGACTCACCCCTCACCTGCGGGCTTTCATCCCGTAGGATGAGTTGTTTCATGTACAGGTTGGGTGCATTCCAGACAGGCTGCTGCGTTATCCCTTGGACAGGGCTCGGATCTATAATTTGCATTTGTGTCGCATACAGTGTCATGTGAGTTTTAAAGTCTTCTGCTGTGCATATTATTATTGTTGTTGGGCCATTGGGCCGGTTTTGTCATTTATGATGTTTTTATTATGGGCTGTTGAGCCCGGATATTTGTTGTGTACATTGTATGCTGGTCTTATCTTGGTTGGGTTGTTACAGTTCCGGCTTGTGTTTACTGTGTACGGTAAATACGGGTCGGGGCGCTTCACTAGATGATAGAGTCCAGCAGACTCAATAAAAAGAAAAATGCAGCAAAGACCTGAAGACTTACTGCTAAAAGGCCCATTGCATTTAATTTTTAGTCATTTATTTTAATTGGGCTAATTTATGTAAGGCCCATTACTTTTAATTTTTCGATTATTTAATTCTTCATTGGGCTAATTAACGAAAGGCCCATGTTTATTTCTTTCATTTCAGTCTTTAATTTTATTTCAATTATGTTATTCAAGACCCTTATAATTTCCATAAGAAATTTATTATGGGTATCAAATGCGGACATGAATTTACATGATAATAGTCTGGGAGTCTAAATATAAGAGTCCAGCAGACTCAAAAAAAAATACAACGAAGACTGGAAGTCTTACCGTTCAAAAGATCCTGAAGATCCTTCAAAGGAAAATCGAAAATAAAAGCTATTACCACCAGAAGATGGAAATAATTAACCACCAGAAGGTGGATATTATACTTGCTTATCCTAAAGGAGCAATTTATTTTATATTTAATTTATTTTATGTTCAGTTTAAATTATTACGCATTGCAATTTATTTTATTTACTTTTCAGTACTTTATAATTGTTTCTTGAATAATGCCTCAAGCATTAGTCTCGAAGACAATGGAACATTGACATCCACAGGGGGAGAATTATATGTGTGGATGTCAATATAACATATTATGACATCTCGAAGTGAGAAAAAGATTAACACGCTCCAGAAGAGCATAAATCCGAATATGTTCCTGAAGAACGCATGTTTTAATATGATCTAGAAGATCGTATTTTCACGCTCTGGAAGAGCATATACTCTTGAAGAGTACAGACACCCCCAGTAATAAAATGAATTATTATGGATCCCAATGAATTGACTCTGATCTATTCCCTGAAGCGAATAAGACAATATAATTATTTGTGTCTGTGGGCGTAAATGAGATAATAAATGGAAAAGGCTCAAAGCAAACATTCAAAGAAAATGGTTCTCATACATTTTCTGGAGAACATGCATAAACGGATACATAACTGGAGAACATTCAAAGAAAATGGTTCTCATACATATGTTTAAACAAGTAATCTATCTGTTGGGTTCAACATTAATCCTGAAACTCTGAGCCTCACCATTATTGTTGACCTTAACACTGTCGTTCCAGGAGAACCATATACCACCCCTGTTGTTTTCTCCAGGTATCTCAAACCGATTCGTTGGAGGAAAACGAAGTGGAATCACACCATGATTCTCTCCTGCTTGCCACAAAGTCTCAGTAATCAGTACCATGTTAGGCTTGTACTGATTCTTCAGATCCCTTAAGGTACGCACAAAGTCTTGAGACCTTCTTGCTATACCCCTGCAATTCCACAATAAAAGTCGTACCTTAGGCCATGTAGGTGGTAACCCAGTCACCCTTGGGACGCTCCGAGCCATCATGGAAACCTGATAAGAACTGCTTTGATTTAAAATTTGACATGAAGGCTCTAGCTGAAATTCCTGCATCCTAGCAGATATGAAAAACATTATAGAGTTAGCTAAGCCATAAAAACTTGTCCTGAGATTGCCTTGGTCCTCCAGGAAGAAAGTTTCTTCCATTGGAGTCACAAAGAACCTAGACGAGTATAGCTCATCTACAAACACTAAACGAGGAATTCTCGCCAGATCATTCGGTAGTTCCTCTTGCTGCTCATTTACCATGCTATAAGCTAACCTATTTCTCCTTCCTAGAGAGGCACCCTCAACAAAGAAAACAGTAGCTGGGGAAGGCATTTTTCTTGTCTTGTTGATTTTTTTGAGTTTTCTACATCTTCCTGTCTCAACCGCCTCCCCTTCTTATAGTCTGAGCTTAGACAGCTAGGTGTCAGTTTTCTCAAATGTGGACCTTTTTCTGTCTCCGAAAAAATCCAGAAGATATTTCGGTAATTAAAACTTTGCATTATTTATCAGTAAACTCCAAAGATTTTCAAGCTTCGAGGTTTTGCTTTTTGGAAAAGTTTGCCACTACTTTAATTATTGTCCAATAATTCTGATCTTTTCCGACATGAGTGGCAGGAATAAGCCTAATATTGACACATGTATTGCAGCCTGAAGTTGGCAGTTGAGTAATTGAAACTTAACATATCCAGCCAGAAGCTGGAATGCACTAGCTTGGAGCTAGCAATTTTAAGTGTTTAGATACACAGCTTGCGCAGCCTGAAGCTGGCACCAACTTGAAGTTGGTTCATGGATTTATTGTTTGGCATGACCGGATGGGCCATCCCAGGTTAATAATGATGCACGAAATTTATTGGATCATTCATTGAAAAACCAGAAGTTTTACAATCAATGAATTTCTATGAGTTTGTTTGCTGCGAAAGTTATTATACGGCCTTCCTAAGATGAGAATGGCCTAGTATCACCAGCAAGTTTGAGAATAGTTCAGGGACATAAAACGCGGACTGATAAATCCGCGGTGTTAACCATCTAGGTAATTTTTACGATGCATCGACTAGATGGTCTATTATGTGATGCAATTTGGCATTGTGCACACTAATTTAACAATTAAGCCACTTGCAGGTATATGTCTCTACTTATGTTACTAGACTATATGTTAAGATAATGCTGGTATATTTCTTCAATGGCTAATGTATATCATTGAAAATAAACCCAAATAGATCTGGGCCATATTGACAATTGATTGCAGGACCATTGATGAAATATGACTATGGTATTTTATAAGCAGTAAATGTGCATCAAGCCAATAAGATATTATAAGATTATAAGATCTCCCCATTGGTTCCTGGTCACAAAATATCTCCCATCTTCGGACCGTTGGTTGTACAGTATATTATGCTCCACCACAACATAGTTAATCTGGTCCTTAAAGAAGGTTGGGAATAGATGTTGGGTAATCTCCATCAAATCACAACATTATTGAAACTATTGACTAAAAGATTGGAGATTCATTTATAGCAAGATTTGCTTATTGATAATTCGATATGTGTATACCTAACATCAAGGGGAGAAAGAAGCAGCTGGATCAAGTTTGTTGAAATGCATAATATATATGAATGTTGATCCTCATATAAATTAATGTGAACCTGAAGTTCAAAAGAAGATGATTCATTTGCAGGAAAATTGATATGCAATTGCCAGACACATTTAAATTAAATGTGACCATATACCAGCTGCAAATGCTCCTATTTCAATTGATGTTCCTGAAGAACAATATAAGTATGCAAATGAATCTATAGATTATACTCGGTTCCAAAAAGAAAAGAAATTCTCAAAAGAGAAAGAGGAGCAAATATGATAAGATGGCCCCAGTAAGAAAATATGGCCTCCAGTAGAGGTTTGAATTAAAAGTTCCCCAGAAGAGGTTGATTCTCTGACACAAATTGATAAAGTTCTAGAAGTAACTCAGGTACCTGAAATAAGTGAATATGATGAGATCTCAATTACAATGTCAGAGATAAGATGGAACCTACACGAAATAACCGTCGACGGAATACAATTTTTATTTACTTTACATAGCGCTAAAATGAGGATCATGAACCTACTAATGAATGTAGGTGTTGTATGATTGGCCAAAATAAAGAGATATGATTAAAGGCTGTGTTGGAATCGCTTGTGAAGCGAAAAAATTTTCGGACCGGTAGTCCGTATACCAGATGGGTGTAAAATTGATCGATCGTAAAATGGGTACCTGTGCGAAAAGAAAATGAGATAAAGCACGGTTGCACAAGGTTTTTTTTTTTACCCGAACGATCTGGAATTAATTGTGAGGAGATAAACTCCCCTGTGGTGGATGCAATTATTTTGATAAGTCTGGCATTATATGAAAAGAATTAGAAAGGCATCTAATGAATGCTATTACAGCCTATTAGTATGGATCCATAAGATTATGATATATGATCCCTGAAGGATCTAAGTTGCCTGAAGCAACTGATTCCCGGGAAATTACAAAGTTGAACTAAATTGATCTTTATATGGTTTAAATAATTTTGAGTATGGATATGTTTTGTGATTGGAACTCCCGAAGAAGCTTCCAAATACCGTGCTATTAGACTGGTCCTGGAGGACCCTGTCTAAGTGCAATATGTATTGCTTGTAACATAAAGCCTGAAGCTTTTGATTTAAGTCTATTGGCAATATATGTATTTGCTCTTATCTTCGGGGAATAACAAATGTGTAACCCTATAAACCCGAAGAGAAAATGGTTGGTTTTGCAGATGCAGGGTATTAATTTTGATCCACATAGAGCACAATCGGACATTTGCTACAACTTTACAAGTGAAATTGCTATATCATCGGGACCACTAAAGCAAGATAGCAAGGATGGTGCTCCAACAAATTATGAAGATAATGCTGCCAACGATGTCCAATTAATGTAGTGATGTATCAAAAGTGATCGGACAAAGCACACGTCACCAGAAATTGACAAGGATGATTGACATGCAACAACAACATGATATCAAGAGAGGTCGAAATGAGGGGGAGTAGAATACGCACTGCACTCTTTTTTCCTTCACCAAGTTTTTATCCCACTGGGTTTTTCTTGGTAAGGTTTTTAATGAGGCAGTACTTCCTAAGCGTATTCTACCAAATCCATAATAACATCCAAGGGGGAGTGTTATAAAACACATTTTATGGATGTTATTACTGTACTACCTACTCTGATGTATATATTATTGATACTGAAATGTGAAGAGGTGAGCCCGGCTTTTCTGCACCCTCATCTTCATCATCATCTTCCTCTTCCTCCATTCATCTCCTTCATCTTGATCATAATCTGTAAAACATCAAGATTAAACACAATTTTACAGCAGATAAGTAATTTTTAACAGGTGGAAGAAGAAAAAGTTCATTCTTGGATCTTCTTGACAACAAAATTATCACCATAATCATCAAGAGGTGATGTATAAAGAATTTCGAAACGTGAATGAGTAGTTTGGCCACCGGGCATGATTGCTGCCACGACATCACATGTTATTGTTGCAAGTACTGTCATTCCTCTAGACCTGTCATTGGCAAGTAGTGTACGATATAAATATATCTTTCCACTTCCTCCAAGACATCAATGAAAAATATTCCACTACCTTCACAGCCTGTCCTTTGTAAAATTATACCAAGAGTTATCTTTTATTCAGGATTCAAAAGTGCACGCATTTCTAAATCTTTAGATGTGATCTCAACTAATATTTAGTCAATTATTGCTCTCGGCAGAGTTGCTTCATCTTCAAAAAAATAATCATTTGAATTTGTTGAATTTATATGACCAATAACATGCCTATTCTTTCTCGGTGTCCACAATTTGCTTTTTGTTTGCCATACATAATATTCTGGAAATTCTCAGTAAATATTTTATTTTTTTCAGCACCAAATAAAGCAAATTAGATAGTAAATAAGAACATTCATCATTTAATATTACTATGTTTATTTTAATAAAATTATATGCACACGGTTTCTTCTCAATATTAATAAAAAAAATATAACGATAATCTAATAAAGCTACTAAAGTTGGGTGAAGAACTTTAGTATTTGTACAATAAGAAAAGCTTAAATTAAGAGATAAGGATAATATCATAGATTTTAATAATTTATAATTTATTCATTATAATAATATTAATAAGGGGATATTTATATAATAGTATAGTATAAATAGTATAGATGAATAGATAGATATAGACAAATTTGTGAAGATTTCCTCACTGTTATCATAACGTTTTGGGATACATACATTTCCCTACTTTTTTATTTTAATCTAGTGACGTATAATTCTTCCTTTAGATCTTTTATGATGTATGACACACCACTATGTATAGAAATCAACTATCAAATATGGCGTTCTAACCCGATCCCTGCGTGCCTAGTGTAGAGTCAGGAGCACTTTTGTATAATACCCTAGAAGACGAAGTTAGCAACTTTGCTTGCTAAGAGCTAGATAGCAGCCCTCAATGGCCCAAAGCTACTACCTTGGTTACCACACCAAATTGAAAACGATCAACCCACCAAAGACTCCTGATCTTTTACACGTACATTGCATTACGCGTCTGCTGGTTAGTGGTATATGACTCATTTTTATTTGCTAGCTGTTAAGCAATTAATATATATCCAATGCAGATTTGTCAAAGAGTGTCATTTTTTGCAAAGTGTCAACGTTGACCCGCACCGAAATATTCCCGACCACGCGCAGTCTATCCCTATCAACCGGATTTGTGTGCAAGATGGATCCATTATGTATTTGAATTAGTAATTTAATTTTGATGATCTTGTATTTTTTGGGCTTGACTAATCCTCATGAATAAAGGATAGAAGTGTCAGTGGAATTACTTGGTTATAAATAGCATGAGAAGAAGGAATAGGCCTGTGTCTTATGCTATATGATTGCATTGATCCATATATCCACCACAGTATAAATACATAGCTTGTCTTTGTTGTGTGACATTCTTTCAAGCACATAAAAAAAGGAAGAAGTTTCAGTTGAGATTGTTGAAAGAAGAGGGCGAAGCAGGCTTATTATTTCATGGAAGGTTTAATTCCATATCTCATCCATGCAATCAAGAAACAAAGGCTTCAGGACAGCTACCGGTACAGGTCGTTGTCTGCGGGATCAAGCCGCAGCTACCATTTGCTAATGGATGGAGGAGGTGGTCCATTAGGTGATGATGATTCCTTCAAGAATGGTTCGTCTCACCGGCGAACCCGGTCAGAGTTTCAGCCGCCGGCCACCTCTGAGTTGTTAGAGCAGAAGAGTACTGGTCTTCAATATCTCCGTTCAGGCAACCTTAGGCAAGCTTCGGGGAACCCTAATGATGGGCCTACCTGAGGCACAAAGTTGGGTATTTATCCTCACCACATGGCCAACCAACAGAACAGCAAATCAAAACTTTGGTAATTAGAGATTCAAGATGAAGATATGGCTTAGTATTGGTCGATTGTACTAATTTTCATTCTTTTTTATTTAATCTTCGTAGAATATAACAGTGATCACAATGACTTGTTCTCCATTGTGGAAATTAATGTACCCCAAGTTCGCTTCCCTTAAACTGTGTATGATAATGATACATTCTGGTGCGTCATTAATTATTAGCCCCAAATACGTGACGGTGTCGAATTGTCCTAATTTCTTACTTTTTTCAGATAGATAAAGTGAAGTGGGATTTCTAATATCATTAAGCAAAGATTAAATACGCTTAAGATAGTTTTTAAACAGGATCAGGAACATAATGTTAATAGGTCTCGAATTCCGGTTCGTGTTGTGGGAATGGAAGTAGAAGGAATCTTTTTTCGGTACATCCGAAAGAAAAATAACAGAAGCTAGAGCTGCAAACTTGCAATACTAAAGAACAAAATTCATGGAGGTGATGAGGTTGGGATGGGACAGTGGGGTGGGCAGACGTTGAGGGCTACAGAGAAGATGGGATGGTGGGGTGGGCACAGAGCGTTGTGTGAGAAATAAGATAAATAGAGAAGGATTTCTAAATTTTCAAAATAAATTTTAAATATATAACAATAAATGGCTCATTTTAAATCACGTGCTAATAAAAAATGAAGCCTTTCACATACAATGTAGGCTAGGATTTGACAGCTTCAAACGTAACATCATAGAATTTCTATTACATATAGCCTAGGGGCTAGGAGGATACTGTCCAGCTTGAATCGGATTGGTTTAAATCTCTTCCAATATTAATTTTTTTCGTTTAGAATACTCAACTTACAATTTTGCTTTAACATCACTTGGCATAATCTTTCCTAGGCTACTTAAAAAACCATTTGATGATAGGCCAGGTCATTGGTGCTTAACCAGGTCCATGACACGGTGCTTCACGATAGTTATAGCCCGTGTAGGTAGCAATATTAATTTTTTTTCGAATTCTCTTCATTAAAAAGACCATTATCAACACAATCATCAAGAAACAAATACTCAAGACTGGGAACTGTTTTATTCCAGTGAAGTTCCATAAAAGATTCATACTTGAAGCCGCAAGTGGACATATAAAACTACGACATCAAGAAGAGAAAAAAAAAAGAAGAAGAAAAGCCTATAAGTCATTCAGGGCCAACTTTCTGATCAAGAACAGCCCACCTGAGATTGCACAGCCTTGAAAGGGAATTCCTGATCCGAAGCGTATGTGAAAGAAAATTGCTGCTTTCCAGCAATTGGATTCCCATTGTTCACAAGGCACAGATCCCCTTGCTTGGACAACACTGATGGGTCAACAGTTTCCACGCTCTGGAACCCATTGCATGCCAAATTGACGTTCAATTGAGAGCATATACAAGTATTAGAGATTGTCAACTTCCACTCTGGCTTATTTGCCACTAGTTTTCCTGTTTTAGTCTGGACAATAGTCAGGCTTGACACTCCTGGGCACTGGCAATTCCCTGCAACATCAAGATACAGATACATATAGGTTGGTGATTAAGATCAAAATTATGCAATAGGATTGCATGATTTCCATTTTTTTGCTGGCGCATGAACTCTTAGATGCAGATGTCTAATATCACAATGCAAAAGATTAATATATCATACCATACTCAATTTCTAGATAGGATCAAGAATATATAACAGTACCTTGAGTGATGAACCCTAAGAAGAAAATCACAAGGAGAATGTTAAAAATGGTTGCCATTGTTTTGAGCGTGAAGAATTATAGGATTAACTGTGTTTTGTTTTTTTCTACCGATTAAAATGCCACAGCATCGGTCCCCAATTTATACACCGGCAAACCTCGTCAATGTAATCTAAGCAGTAATAAGAATGCAATATTTTTTTAAAACCAGCATTTAATTCTCTTTCTTATGGAAAGTTGACGGTAACCCACACCTTAAAAGTCACCTCTGCATAATGTCAACGTACAAATATGCAGGGTCAATGATTGGTTCAGCTCGGGATGGATCTGTACGTTTTGATCATCGGTCCAAAGATTTTATTAGTCCCTGAATTAATTCCTGTTTGTGGCCTTGATGACCATTACATTTTCTCATCAAGAAGTAAATAATCAATTAAATTAGCATGATTGGAGGAGAAATAGGAATTAATCAAATTTCATATAATGGTGAACATTTGTTCTGCTAGAAAATTAAGTTCTCATATTTCCGCGGGGGACAAAGTTATATAATTACTAATGTTTTCTACATTTTCTACTTTTCAAACTTGGATGGCTCATGTAATCCCCTATGCAAAAAAATATCTCAAGTAATTCAGGTTTTTTTTTTTCCAATATGGATATTTTCTTTGATGATTGTCCGTCGACAATCTCTCCAAATAACATCATTAAGTGTCGTAATTGCAAGATATGAATCCAATTATTAGAATTTCGAATTAAGCAGAATGAAAAAGGAAATATTTCCCTGCGAGATTTTCTTTCCTTTGTATCGTACAAATGAACTGTTATATTTTCTTGGATCTCAATCGCATCCCCAAATTAAAGTCTTACATGTTATTTGGTAACGTCAAAAAAAAAAAATGAAATCAAACGTTAATGTACGTAGTGAAAAAAGAAATAACGTAAAAAGGTATTCATGTCAAACAAACCAGCTCAAAGCCCAAACAAGAGATACATTCCACTACCATCGAAGTCCAAGAAACCAGGTCAAAGCCCAGAGGATAGGAAACCCACTTAAGCCCAAGAATGAAAGGAGAACACCAACCGAAACCTAAGCACATAAGCCCGGCCCACTAGTAGTAAAATCCGGAAAACGAGCCCAGGCTGGTTGGCATAACTTGCTCATCGCCAACCCTAGTAGTGGCTGCTCTCTCTGCTGCAAACAATACCGAGTTAGGTTCCACAAAAACACTGGAGGTGGATTTTGGTGCCGAGGAAACCTCATATCAGGGTTAAAAAGTAAGTCTTTTTTAGCTTGTTTCTGGGTTTTTGTTGGTTTGGTCCAAAATATGGATACTTTCCTTTGCTTTGCTCTCTGTGGTATTTGCTTTGCTTTATGGGATATTGGGATTTTTGAGTTCTGAGACATGCTCATGTGACAATTTAAGCTGGCATCTTTTTCTTTTCTGGTACGTGATTGCTTTGTGGGGTTTTGTTGTTGTCTTGCTATTTCTTGTTTTGAGTTGTTGCAAGTTACCCAATTTATGTAATTGTTTGTGCTTTTCTTTTTCTTTCTTTCTTGGTTTATGCGAAATTTGCAGAGGTTTTAGGTTTTTTTTTTTTTTGTTATTTCTTATCGAGTTTGTTTGCCTGCTGTCGGTTTCCAGTCATTATTATCATCCTCCATGGCTGTACTGGCACCACCGGCTGTTTCGGGTGTGAGCACGAAAACGGTGGAGAGAGCTGTAAATGCTCTATTGAAATGGCGAGATTCGAAATCCGAGACCCAAAAGCCCCAGCTGCTTGAGGCGGACGAGTTTGTTTACCTTGTCCTGACCCTTAAGAAGATCCCTCAAAAGCCCGAGGCCCGCACCAATGCCTACAAACTCCCACTCCCTCACCCTTTGATGCAGGCCGATGACGCCCTTCAGCAGCTCTGCCTCATCATCGACGACAGACCGAAAACCAAATCCAAATCCAAGCCTGCCCTCACCAAAGACATTGCCCGCAAGAAGATCCAGAATGATGGCATCCCCATCTCCAAAATCATCAAGCTCTCCAAGCTCCGAACCGACTACCGCCCTTTTGAGGCCAAGAGGAAACTGTGTGATTCTTATGACTTGTTCCTTGCGGACAAATCCCTCATCCCTCTCTTGCCCAAGTTGCTGGGGAAGCATTTCTTCAAGAAGAAGAAGATCCCTGTGGGGGTTGACTTGACTAAAAGCAACTGGAAGGAGCAGGTTGAGAGGGTTTGTAGCTCTGCCTTGCTGTTCTTGACCACCGGCACTTGCAGTGTTGTTAAGGTGGGGAGGGTTTCCATGAGCAGAGAGGAGATAGTCGAGAATGTGGCATCTGCTATCGATGAAATCGCCAATCTCGTGCCCAGGAAGTGGGGTGGGATTAGGTCGTTGCATCTCAAGTTGCTTGGTAGCTTGGCCTTGCCTCTTTACCAGGCGGTTCCTGATCTGAAGTTGAAGATTGAGGGTGCTGAAGAAGATTTTCATGAGGAAACGGAGGCGGATGGCGAGCATAAATTGGTTACCGGTAAGGTCAAGCAGGAGGAGAAAAAGGGAAAGAAAAAGAAGAAGGGAAGGATACATGAGGTTAGGTACATGGACAGCAATGACAATGTCAATGCAATAGGTGATAGTGATAAGGAAGGAGACGTCGAAGATGATGGTGCTGCTGAATTAGACTCTGAATTGCAAGTGGGTAAGAAAAGAAACAGAGAATCCACTGGGGCCCGGCAAAAGAAAGTGGCATCTGAGGTAAACAGAGAGGAGGTCATCAAGCAAAAGAAACAAAAGAAGAAAGACAAGAACCATGATGGCGTCAAGAAGAAGAAGCAAAAGAAAGCTGCTTTGACTCTGGATTGAGAGTTTTCTAATTAATTTTTTCTTTGTCCTGCTGATATCTTTCTGTTAAAGTTTCAAACGATGGACTTGCTGTTTTTGTTAAAATGGCGATTTTGAGTAGTTTGTACGTTTGTCCTTAGAGGTTATATTTTACTGAATGGAAGCAATTTAGATGATTGTTTCTGTCAATGTTTCTGTGTTTGTTCTGATTACTTTTATGGCTGCATCACCTGTTTGTTTGTTGGTGCCGTCTTTGGGCTATGGATGTCAATGGTGTTTCTCCATTTTACTTTCTGTGAAAGAAGTTTAGAGGAACGAAGCTATACTAACCTGAGGCAGGTCATATGCCTCCTGCTAAGCTGAGGCTTATTTGCGTAGTTTGGCAGAGGGGATTATTGTGGTGCTTATGGATTTGGCATTTTGTCACGACCCCGGAATCCTAGTGCGCATAGGAGTCCGGAATCCTAGTGTGCATAGGAGTTTGAGTTGGGTTGGGACACTACTTTGGTTGTTGGTAGGAATCCTATTGTGACTAGGAGTAGCTAACCTTGTTGTATTAGGATTGGGTTTGTGTGGGGGTTAAGTAAACCGAGTTTGTGTTGGACTAGGATTACTTAGCACTGTCAAACTAGGAGAGAGCCTTGCGGCACCTATATAAATAGGACGCGTGAGGGGGGGTTGTTGGGCGTGTATTATTGTTGATGGTTTATTAATAATAGTACCGAGTCTTCTCCCAATTATTTCTCTTGCTTTATTATTCTCTTTGTTCTCTCTTCGTTGTGTTTGCGTGTGGTAGGCTTACAAGTTAAGGGACGATCTTGCTTGTGCCGCACGGTGAGAGTGTGCATCCGCTGCGCCACACTCTTGGTCCGTGACAAGTGGTAGCGGAGCTTGACTTGCTGTTGGTGCCTTTTGTTCGCTGTTGGTGCGATTTGGTGCTGGTAGGTGTGCCAATTGTTTCGCGGGTGCAGATCTGGGCGTGCCTTTTGGTTCGCAGGTGCAGGTCTTGGCGCGCCTTTTTGCTCGACTGGGTGCGCTTTCTGGGTTCTGCTGGGCGCGCCTTTTTGCTCGACTGGGCGCGCCTTTTGGCTCGACTGGGCGCACTTTTTGGCGCGACTGGGCGCACTTTTTGGCTCGACTGGGCGCACTTTTTGGCGCGACTGGGCGCACTTTTTGTGCGATTGGGCTGCAGCAAGGCGGGTTGGTACGGAATCTTTTTTATATAAATTCACACGCACTCTTGAAGGTAATTTTGAGGCTTGGTTTTGTCTTGGAGTTGTTGAATCTTTTTGTTGCTGTTGGTCGACTTTTTCTGTGGTGTTGCCTTGTCGATATCTTTTCTGTGGGCTGTCTTGGTGCGGGCTGGAGGCGGGAATTGCTTGCTGGATGCGTGCAGGTGCTGCTGGTTTTGGCGTGAGACGGGCAGACTTGGTGTGACAGGAGGTAGGAATTGGTGCTGCGGGTTGCGCATCGACACTGGGCAGATTTAGTGCGGCTGGTTTGGGCAGGAACGAGGAGTGCGACTTCAAACAAAGGTACCTGGTTCTTTTGCTTCAAGAGGGGAAGGAGAATCAAGTGGTTTTATTTGTTTTTCCTGGTTGACTTTTGTTGGTGCTTGGACAAAGTGCAATCTTATTGTTGCGTTCTTTGCTGGCCGATTGGTGCATCTTGTGGAGAGGTGTAGATTGGCTTGGTGTTTGGACAGCGAGGTTTGTGGAGCTTTGGAGCAGACAAAGGTGACTAGGGTGGGTAGAGAAAGGATTCGAAGCTTTTACTTGAGTTTTCTTGGTGGTTTTCTGTGGCTTGATCACACTAGGTTGCTGAAATTGTTTGCGAGACCGTGGTGTTTTGTCGGGTGCTAGCTGATTACTGTGAGCGCTAGTGCGTTATTGGTGAGCTGATCAGGCGTGTTCTGGTGCAGTTGGGTGCTGGTGGTACACGTTGGACGATTGGTAGGCTGCTTGGCGTGGGCTGGTGCGCAGAATTGGCGGGGCTGCACACAATTGGCGCAGGTAGGCAATTTTGGGAGCAACTGTTGTTGGTGTGGAGTCAAGACAGGTTCCAAGGAGAAACTTGGTGGGGTTTGGCTTCAGGAGAAGGACTAGACTCAAGGGAACTTTCTTGGTGCTTGGAGACAAAGTGCACGGGTTGCTTGGCTTGGTTCTTGGTTGAATTGTGGAGACTCGTGGGAGTGCAATTGGAGAGAACTTTGGACAGCAAGGAGTGTGGATACTTTGTGAGCATCTAGGAGGGGATTTTTCCAGGTCAGACTTGGTTGCTGGAGCAAAATTGCGCGGGGAGTCCTTGGTGAATTGCGAGTGTGGAGAGCTTCGTTCGAAGTTGCACTTGGCAAGCTTGGACGGGTTGCGTGGGAATTTTGTGGCATACAGGAAGGCTGTTGTGGATTGACGCTGGACTGGAGAGTTGCTGTGATGGATTTTACGAAAATCCTGGACACACACAAACGACGGTTGGCGGGTGCGAATGCGACTCATTCTATGGATGGTGGACATGGTGTTGGGACGTTCATCAGTGCTGGGTGCGGGTTTGCATGGCAAGATGAGACGGACATTCATGGCTTATCCAGGATTGAGGGACCGTTGAGGGAGCGAGGTATAGTTCTTTCACGAGCCGATTTCGGGACAGAGATCGGGTGCTCTTCATTCACAAGGGACTGTGATGGTTCGGGTGGTGGAGAGGGTTCCAGCGAGGAATGCACAACGGGCAGAGTTGGCATGAAGCTTGGGGTACGGTGTAGATTCTTACATCGAGTGCGCGGGTACGCGGACGGACACGTTCTCGGGGTAGAGACGGGTTCAGCGACGTTGCTTGGAGCTATAGGATTACATGGTGAGCGACGGGATACAAGTACAAGGACGTTGCTTGGAGTCATGGGATTACATGATGAGCAGCGGGTTTCACTTGTTCAAGGTTGCGGGGATTGTAGCCGATGTTCAAGTGGGCATGCAAGTGATTGGGAACCGGATATGGCTGGGCATGAGTCATGGTTTGATCAGGAGCATGGATTTTGGTCGATGGCTCGTTGGCTTTGGCATTTCGAAGAGTGGAAGGATTTTCACAAAGCGAAGTGGAAGCGTGAACATCGGAAGCGACTATTCGAGGGTCGAGTAGCTGTGGTGCATCATCGGGTTGCAACGAGGGCGTTGCAAGATTAGGTGGTGGAGAATGTCACGACCCCGGAATCCTAGTGCGCATAGGAGTCCGGAATCCTAGTGTGCATAGGAGTTTGAGTTGGGTTGGGACACTACTTTGGTTGTTGGTAGGAATCCTATTGTGACTAGGAGTAGCTAACCTTGTTGTATTAGGATTGGGTTTGTGTGGGGGTTAAGTAAACCGAGTTTGTGTTGGACTAGGATTACTTAGCACTGTCAAACTAGGAGAGAGCCTTGCGGCACCTATATAAATAGGACGCGTGAGGGGGGGTTGTTGGGCGTGTATTATTGTTGATGGTTTATTAATAATAGTACCGAGTCTTCTCCCAATTATTTCTCTTGCTTTATTATTCTCTTTGTTCTCTCTTCGTTGTGTTTGCGTGTGGTAGGCTTACAAGTTAAGGGACGATCTTGCTTGTGCCGCACGGTGAGAGTGTGCATCCGCTGCGCCACACTCTTGGTCCGTGACAATTTGGCACACATGAATCTTACCGGTTGAATTTCCTTGTAGGTTTTCAGGCGTCTGTGTGCATCTGCAATTTAGGCTGGTCGATCAGTTTGATTGATCTGTTGGCTGCCTTTTTATGCTTGCAATTTGAGATTTGTTACACATTGATATCCGCATAATGTTGTATTGAGAAAGAACAATGAATTCCGGTAATCAGTAACGGTGTTTAGTGATACTGCATAACTCAAAGTAGTTATCTTGCCTTTTTTCTATGCCAAATACCAATAACATGAGCGGTTGTGTTTGTCTGTACCAATAGCAAGAGCTGGCTGCTTTCCGCTTTCCAGTGTCATAGATTTGTGATTCTATTTCACACAGGTACAGTCACAAATGATGCCACACCTAAAATTAATCCATTTCTCTTCAGAATGCACTCTGATCTGTTTCCTATCTCTATGTTAATATTGCATGCACGTTTGAGATGTTCAGCTGGAGGAAAAAAGGTTTGGATTCGTGTTGTGGAATTAATGGAATGGTTTCATGATCTGCACAGACTAAATAAATATGCCTAGAATGCTGCCCAGGTTCAAGATATTTTGCATGAGAGTACAGGTTCACAGGAATAGTATAAACCCGGGGCTGATTTTTATTCAAGTGAAGTGCAACAACAAACTCATATATATCTAGGCTCTGAAGCTGCATATCGACGGAACTAGGACATCATAATGCATAGATGACACCAAGTATTTCTGAAGAAGAAATCCCTGGAGATTGATTGATCAAGAACAGATAACCCGCGACTTCAATGGCTTGAAAGGGAATTCCTGATCCCAAGAATATGTGAAAGTAAAATTCTGGTGTCCATTAACTATACCATAACCGTTGACAAGGCACCGACCATCCCTTAGTTGGAATAATACTTGTGGGATATATTTCTCCACACTGTGGAACCCATTGCATGCCAAATAGATGTCGAATTGAGTGCATACGCAGTTGTTTGAGATTGTCACCTCCCACTGCGACTTATTTGCCACAACTTTTCCTGTCCTATTCTGGACAATAGAAAGTGCTGATGCTCCTGGGCACTGGCAATTCCCTGTAATGTCAAGATTTACATAAACATAACAAAAAATTATTCTAGATGTACAAAATTTGTGTACCGAAATTGTTACATAAGTGGAGATTTTCTTTTTAATACATCTAAAATTACCCAAATCTTCCCTAAACCCAATCACCACCAATACCTATGACTCCCTGAATAAATGCCATGCCGGGCTAGATTCTAATGCCAATGCTTATATATTAGATAAGACGATGGAGCGTAAAGTGTTGTGAGCTCACCTTGGGTGACCAGACTGAAGAAGAAGACTGTAAAGAGAACTTTAAAAACGATATCCATTTTTGGTCAAGTGTGTTTGGACAAGCTTGGTCTGTGTTTCCTACAGGTTAAGCAGCCAGGGCATTGCCGTCAATGCTTATATGGCTACAAGCTTTTTCTCTTTCAATTAGGTCAACATGTAAAACGATAATATGAATCTTGATTTTTTAAAAAATCCTCTTATGGAAAGGTAAATGGTGCTCCTGCATATACCTGTCAAGTAAATCACCTCACCATAATTTCGCGATCTATGAATCAAGAATGCAGTCCCGATTCAATAAATTAGTCTACTACAATTTAAAGGGCTACATTAATTCTAAATTTAAATAAAGAATTAAGAATGTCTGATTTTATTCTCTCCTGATCAGATTCCTTAAATGGCATCGAGGTGCTTAGGTCACCCAGATGAAGAAAGAAACGCTTGAGGAGAACTTTCTTTTGCCATATTTTTTCCACTTGGTGAAGGTGCTTGCACCTATCGTTTTTGATAGAGGAAACACGGCCAAGGTTGTTGCTCGACCATTTATTGTTCAAGGGTGACACGAATCGAAGAAACGAAAGGTTCACAGATTAGATTAAAGTTACTTTAATATAGGCATTGCCCCATATGAGATTAAACGAAAAGTTCGAGTCTGATCGATGTTTATTCAAAGAGAAAGTGCAACAACATTAACAAACTCATAACCCAACTCATAATTAATTAAGCTGTGTATATTTTCTTTCTTAAGCTGCTGTGTATATCAATCGAATCAAAGCATCACCATACATATATAGTAGACATCAAGTTTATTCCAAAAAAAGGAAGAGAGAAAGCAATCCCTCTTGATTGATCAAGAACAGGAAACCTGAGATTTCACCACTGTGAAAGGGAATTCCTGATCCCAAGTGTATGTGAAAGTGAGCTTCTGAACAGGATTCCCACTGTTGACAAGACACTCATCGCCTTGTTTGGACAGGATGGAGGAGTCAACATTTTCGACACTCTGGAATCCATTGCAAGATAAATAGACGTTGGTTTGGGTGCATAGACAAGTGTTTGTGACTGTCACACTCCACTGTGGTTTACCTTCAACCACTTGTCCTGTTTTAGTCTGCTCAACAGTAATTGCTGATGCTCCTGCGCACTGGCAATTCCCTGCAATGCCAATATGTATACACATAGCACATTATTAGCATAAGAACTTGGATAAATAACCTTCAGGATCCAGAGAAAACAAAGAAATTACAAGTTGGAGATTATAAGTAATGTCGATACTTATAATTAGATTATGTCTTATAAGATCAGAGAGTAAATATGTTAATTGTTGTGAGCTCACCTTTTGTGACGAGACCGAATAAGAAAACAACAAAGAGGACCTTAAAAACGGTTTTCATTTTGGCTTAAGTGTGTGTTGAACAAGCTTGGTGTTTGTTTTTCTACGTACAGATTAATCAGCCAGGGACTGGTATACTGCTATATATCTTTTTGGTGAAAACTGGTTCTATATTTATATGCCTATAGCCTTGCCTTTCATAGTCCTGTTTATGGAAGGTAAATCGAGCTCCTGTGTGTACCTATCAAGCAAATCCCCTCACCATAATTTTTGCGATCCATGAATCAACCTGATTCAAGAAATGATTTTAAATACAGTCCAAGGTAAGAGCACCCTAATCTGATCTCATTTTTCCCTTTTTTGACAGAAAATCTGATTCTCTTATACTCTCCCCATTCTATTTTAATTGACGTCTAAACAAATTAATATTTTTTCAAAATAATTGTTAGTATTGGGATATTCAGGAATAATTAATGAGATTTTCTCTTTTTTTGCACTTTATCCCTAAAACCATCCTTAAACGTCAAATAAAATGGAATGGAGGGAGTATCACTTAGATGCGTGGTGATATTTCATATATTTTTTTTTAATTATTTTTCGTGTTTGGTGGGCTACGCAATCTTGTGTGTTTTCGTACTCATGTAAGGGTCACACATTTCGATAAAAAAATGTAAGGGTCACATTGATCCAAAAAAAAAAAAAAGAAAAGGTAATATGGGGTCACAATATAAAAAAATGGAAAATACATCTCTTGTTTTTTTTCTTTCTTTCTTTTTGTCTATACACATCTCGCATACTGAATAAGAAAAAAGAAGACAAATAAGAGTGAAGTATTTTTTTTTATCTTTTTACTCTAATTTTATTTTTTTTTTTGGCATATTAACTCAACTTTTCTCTCTCAACCTTGAGATGGGGCTACAAAATTAAACATTCATTTTTTTATACTAATCGAGGAAAGTAAGACTCGAACCTGATACCTCAACTTTCTTGTGCTAAAAGCACAAGAGTGCCTATGAGCTACAAGCCCATTGGTAAATTGAACATTCTTTATATAATTTTTGGACATTTGTTATGTAAATTCACAAATATATTTTTTTTATAAACTTACAATCACATATTTTCCTGTGAAATTATAGTTTTCTTCTCCCTTTTTTCATTTTTTTTCTTGTTTTTCAATCTCTTTCTCGTTGTTTTATCCAAAAATATTTGTAAAATAAACAGAAAAAATAATATTAAAATTTTTAAAATACTATAATGAACAAATGTTACTTCAAATAGGTGTTAAAAATTGGAGTATTTTATAATAATATTTTTATTTAATATTTTTTTAAAAATCTTTAGGTTTTTAATTTTTTTCAAAAAATTATTGTAAAATTAAAGGCATTTTATAATAATGTGAATATTCAAAGTTCTAAGTTTAACATGAGTAACATGTTTTTTTTTTTTCTTTTGAAACTGAATATCATACTTTAGGAGGGTAATTCCCTCTGGATAGTATTACAAAAGACCTCCGGCTGTTGACTCCAGCCCAGCCTTCAAAAGCTGTGTGTAGCAGCATATCTAGAATAATCTGCTGCTGAGTAACATGTTCATGCACCTGTCAGTTAGTTAATACTTAAAACAAGCTTTGGTCAACACATATTGGGATGCCTTATTATTTTATTTGATCTCCCCTCTATACGCCGCAAAGGTTGTGAAAGAACTTGTGATTCATTTCACTTTAATGACAAAAGATTGTTATCGAAAGGCCATCCAAATTTCACTCCCAAACAAAACAAAATTAGTGGTAAAATAAAGAAGACAAAGAGTTACTAAGCAAATAAATGAGTATTCAGAGAAGAGAAGAATTGAGTAGTCTTGTTCTTTTTTTATTATTGTCATAGGAGTTATTTAATCTTGTTGTTTAAGTATTCTGTACATGATCTTTCTCTGATTCCTACACCTGACCCAGGATGCCAGCCAACACCACGCCTGGAGATCTTATTTTATTATTGTTTTCCTTTTCTACAAAGCAACAACACTAAAATACTGCATTTCTTTGAATGCAGCAAAGTTCCAAAGTCTTAAGGTTTTTTTTTTTTTTGTTGGTGCGTTTCCGTTTGCTGTTCTAGAGCTTTAGACTATAGCAGTCCCGGAAGATGGAGAGTGGTGATGATCTAAGCATACCAAGTAGAAGTTTAAGAGTAAGTGCCTCTTCCTTGCTCACAAGCAATGGTGTGGAGGCTTTTTCGAAATCTTCCAGAGAAGTAGATGATGAAGAGGCTCTAAAATGGGCAGCCATTGAAAGGCTACCCACTTACAACCGTTTGAAGAAAGGTTTACTCACAACATCCAGAGGTGGTATTCATGAGATTGATATAGAGAAGAATCTTGGGTTTGAAGAAAAGAGAGCACTGCTTGAGAGGTTGGTGAGAACTGCAGAAGAGGATAATGAAAAGTTTCTGCTGAAGCTCAGGAGGCGCCTTGATAGGTAAGATTGCTAGCTAGCTGTTCTAATCGTCCTATGAATATGTTCCTTTTTTTTTTTTTGGAAACAAAAACAAATACCAATAGTTTCAACAAAATTCTTGGAGAGAAGAACTAAGTAATTGCATATGTATGCATCAAAATCACAGACAACTATTGTAGTTTCAGTAAGTACAAAAGTACAAAAATGTTGTTAAAATTCTGAAGACTAGTAAGTCAACTGGTGGAATCTAATTTGTTGTGGCTGTAGCCAAAATCATTGATAACGGCCAAGCTGACTGCTAACTGTTAGTCTGTTGGGAGATTTACAGCTGAATCTTGGATTCAAGTAATAAATTTCCCAGAACGCAATTGTTTCAGTTGAGTTTTCTTGTTCAGTTGCCAATTCTTTTCCAGCTTTTAGAGTCAATTTCTTCATGCATCATTGTGCAGAGTTGGAATTGAGCTTCCCACAATTGAAGTTAGATTTGAGCATCTAAACATTGAAGCAGAAGTACAAGTAGGAAGCAGAGCTTTGCCCACTTTCTTCAACTTTATTCTAGATATAGCAGAGGTAAATATCACCTACCCTAATCAGTAATGTTATAGTTATTGTAATATTCTTTTAACGTAATTATTCTGACATTATAATTTCCCATTTATTTCGAGTTTTGAAGGGTTTCTTGAATTTGCTTCACATCCTCCCCAGTAGGAAACAACATCTGTCTATTCTTGAGGATGTTAGTGGAATCATCAAACCATCAAGGTGAGAGAAACTTATAATCTAGTAGACTGTGGCCTATCAGGCCTATTCAGTTTCTCATTTCCTTTCCAATCTGTTTGTTGCAGATTGACATTACTTTTGGGCCCTCCAAGTTCTGGTAAGACTACACTTTTGTTGGCTCTGGCTGGAAAGCTTGATCCCAATTTAAAGGTTAACAAATCACTTTAGCCTACAACTTTTATTGGGTGCTCATGTTGCATTGTTTGAACTGTAAACTTCAACCTCCAATGTACGTATGGCTTCAAAACTACAAATTTTTTTGCTGCAGTTTTCTGGTAGCGTGACTTACAATGGCCATGAAATGAACGAGTTTGTACCCCAAAGAACAGCTGCATATATCGGTCAGTATGATCTGCATTTAGGAGAAATGACAGTGAGAGAAACCTTAGCATTCGCTGCTCGATGCCAGGGCGTTGGACACCGTTATCGTAAGCTAGATAACTTTTGCTTTTCAAATGCTCTTTACAGTGAGGTTTATGCATTGTCTATAACTGGCTGAACTCAAACTTCCTCCCATCTTTTTGGCCATTTGCAGATATGCTACAAGAACTATTAAGAAGAGAGAAAGCAGCAAATATTAAGCCTGATCCTGATCTTGATGTCTTCATGAAGGTAAGAAAAGGGATTACGCAGCTATCGTGACCTCAGACCACATTTTATTCTGATTGGAACATGTCAATGGTTTCCAATCACTAAACAAAATTCTACGCAACTTTATTTTGATTCTTGCTTTCTAACACAGATTCTCAATATTTCACTTCAATTCCAACTCACAGGCTATTGCAACAGAAGGACAAGAGAGCAGTGTGATCACAGACTATGTTATAAAGGTAATATAACCATAAACTACCTTCTGTGAGCTGAAGGATACAGCTTTCAACATATTAATTCGTCTCTCCCCTGAATTCATAGATTTTAGGACTAGAAATCTGTGCAGATATTATGGTTGGGGGTGACATGAGAAGGGGTATCTCTGGAGGACAAAAGAAACGTGTTACCACAGGTAAAAAAATCTCACATATATCATTTTCAAGAAATAAATTAACATTTCAGATTCTGATAGTCAACTGAGATAAGTGGCTAACAGTCTTCACTTAGCAAAATGTAGGAGAGATGCTGGTTGGGCCATACAAGGCGCTGTTCATGGATGAGATCTCCACGGGTTTGGATAGTTCAACAACCTATCAGATTGTGAATTGCCTCAAGCAATACGTTCACATTCTTAATGGAACTGCAGTCATCTCTCTTCTTCAACCACCACCAGAGACTTACAATCTCTTTGATGACATTATCCTCCTATCTGATAGCCAGATTGTGTATCAGGGTCCTCGAGAACATGTACTTGAATTTTTTGAACGTATGGGATTCAAGTGTCCTGAAAGAAAAGGTGTAGCAGACTTCTTGCAAGAAGTAAGCACAACTATCATGTGTTATTTCTCTCCCCATATTGCACAGATAGATGTATCTTCTCCAAGCCTTGTTTTATTGATTCTTATCACATTCCAGATAACTTCAAGGAAAGATCAGCAGCAGTACTGGATGCGTAAAGATGAGCCTTACAGTTTTGTCACTGCCAAGGAATTCTCGGAAGCATTTCAGTCTTTCCATGTAGGACACAAGCTTGCAGATGAGCTTTCAACTCCATTTGATAGGAGCAAGAGCCACCCAGCTTCTTTGACAACAAAAGTTTATGGTCTTGGAAAAATGGAGTTATTGAAAGCTAACTTCTCTAGAGAATGGCTGCTTATGAAGAGAAACTCATTTTTCCATATTTTCAAGCTGGCCCAAGTAAATATAATGTTTAGTTGTTTGATGTTTTCATTTTAACTGCTCCTTTATGATCTCTTGACATTGCCACATTGCTCACTACTGCTAGCTCACCGTAATGGCTATAATTGCAATGACAATTTTCTTCCGGACCAAAATGCACAAAGACTCGGTGGCAGAAGGAGGAATCTATGCAGGTTCCCTGTTCTATACTCTGGCTCTTTTGTTGTTTAATGGACTTGCAGAGATTTCCATGACCCTTGCAAGGCTTCCAGTGTTTTACAAGCAAAGGGATCTCCTATTCTATCCTGCTTGGGCATTTTCCCTGCCCTCATGGATCCTTAAAATTCCTGTCACACTACTACAAACTGCTGTCTGGGTGTCCCTGACCTATTATGTAATTGGATATGATCCTAATGTTGGAAGGTGAATGAAATCACATATATTTTACCTGAAGAACCATTTTTTTTCCCGGCTGATATACATTGTGTCATCCTTCCTGCAGATTATTCAAGCAGTACCTTGTGCTTGCTCTGATTAATCAGATGGCTTCTGGGTTATTCCGGTTCATGGCTGGAGCAGGAAGGACTGCTGTTATTGCCAACACCTTTGGAACATGTTCCATAATGGTACTTTTCACATTGGGTGGCTTTATCCTGTCCAGAGGTATGATTTTTTTCCCCACAGAAGCTCAATTGTTTTGGTAAAAAATTTGCCTTTTAAGAAGTAAGAATGTCTTTTACACTGTCAATGCAACAGACAAAATGAAAAAATGGTGGATATGGGGTTACTGGATTTCACCAGTAATGTACGGGCAGAACGCGATTGTGGTCAATGAGTTCCTTGGAAAAAGTTGGAGTCATGTAATCTCTTGAACTAGCTTTGTCGATCCTCTACTTTCTTTTGTATTCACCAACCGAGTTCCTGATTCATATTTTTTTCTTCCAAAGGCTGCTCCAAACTCAACCGAACCATTGGGAGTTGCAGTTCTGAAATCTCGTGGGTTCTTTACCCATGCATATTGGTATTGGATAGGAGTTGGAGGATTGGCTGGATTCACACTACTCTTCAACTTCTGTTACACTCTAACTCTCACTTTCTTGAACCGTTGGTAACTAATCCCTTATTTTGTTTAATTTCATGAACTAAGGGCGTATGTTTGAAAGTGTGGAAATGTTATTCTGCAGCATACCTCAAGCACCAGGCTGTATCCAAAGATTCTCAGACCAATGCACCTGGAGGAGCATTTCAGTTATCAACCCACGGAAGTGCGCAAAGAACACACCCAGGTAATACAGATTTCCTGATGTGTCTTTTTCAGCTAGTAAATCTATGCTACAATGGGTGTAGCTGATTAATTATTAAATGCAAGCAGTGACTACAGGGGACAGTTCCCACATTTTCTCTTCTGCTGAGACATTGGCCACCTATGTCCCCAACAACCAGCAGAAGAAAGGAATGGTCCTTCCTTTTCAACCTCATTCCATCGCTTTTGATGAGATTAAGTATTCTGTTGACATGCCGCTAGTAAGTTTGGAAAACAAGGAATGTTGTTATGCATAGACCAGGTGCTAAAATAAGCGAAGCTAACCCATCATTGTAAACTGCAGGAAATGAAAAGTCAGGGAGTACTTGAAGACAAATTACAGCTATTGAAGGGTGTGAGTGGAACTTTCAGGCCAGGTGTTCTTACAGCTCTAATGGGAGTTAGTGGTGCGGGCAAAACCACTCTGATGGATGTACTTGCTGGTAGGAAAACAGGCGGATATATTGAGGGGAGCATCACAATTTCTGGTTATCCCAAGAAACAAGAAACATTTGCTAGAATTTCTGGATACTGTGAACAAAATGACATCCATTCTCCATTTGTTACCGTTTTCGAATCGTTGGTCTACTCAGCTTGGCTTCGTTTACCTTCCGAAGTAGATGCTGACACTAGAAAGGTAGCTACCAATGATTTGATCAAGATTTTGGTTCCTATTTATGTTTTTCTACTTTTTCTTTATGGCCGAGTTATGGAAATACAGCTTTGAATCAGGCAGCCGTATGATTTCAGCGAGCTAGCTCAAACGTTTAAAACTAAAATGAGTCTTGCAATAGGTTGGAATGTCTTTGATGTCGAAATTGCTTCGCAGATGTTTATTGAAGAAATCATGGAGCTTGTGGAGCTGAATCCGCTGAGGCAAGCATTAGTTGGACTGCCAGGAGTAAGTGGCCTCTCTACAGAGCAGCGCAAACGGCTAACTATTGCGGTTGAGCTAGTTGCAAACCCTTCTATAATCTTCATGGATGAACCTACTTCTGGGTTGGATGCAAGAGCAGCTGCGATTGTTATGAGAACAGTTAGGAACACTGTGGACACTGGAAGAACAGTTGTGTGCACAATCCATCAGCCAAGCATTGACGTATTTGAAGCATTTGACGAGGTTCGGGCATAGTAAAAATCATATTAAACAGTGAAATAAACCAAAATTTCCACCAGTCTTGACGGATATAATTAAATAAGTTAAACATGATGGTGCAGTTACTTCTGCTGAAGCGGGGAGGGGAGCAGATATATGCAGGGCCACTGGGTCATCATTCTTGCCATTTAATCAACTATTTTGAGGTAAACAGCTAACATGACTCCAACGTTCTCTCCAATTTTTCACGTGCTTGCATTAATACCTTTCTTTATTTAGAGCATTGAGGGTGTTCCAAAAGTTAAAGATGATTATAATCCTGCAACATGGATGCTGGAAGTTACAAGCTCTGGGCAAGAAACAGCTCGGGGAGTGGATTTTGCTGTTCTTTACAAAAATTCAGAACTATTCCAGTGAGTGTACTCATGAACTTGATAAAAAACTAACCCATTACATGGTACTGATGTGGTTAATGCATGTAATAAGAGCATTCATTTGCAGACGTGGAGTTCCACTTACAATTGTCGCTGAACAAATTTTGTATTAATTTCAGGAGGAATAAGGCCCTTCTTCAGCAGTATAGCATACCTGCTCCTAATTCAGAGGATCTTCATTTTCCTACAAAGTACAGTCAACCTTTTCCAACGCAATGTAAGGCCTGTTTATGGAAGCAACACTGTTCATATTGGCGGAATCCACAGTACACGGCTGTCAGATTTCTCTACACAACCGCCGTAGCATTGGCATTTGGGACCATTTTCTTGCAGCTTGGCTCCAAAACGTAAGTTGGAATCCAAAACGCTGTACTTAAAAAAAAAAAAGAAGCAAAGTAAAATATGGCAACTCAACACATAATGTTTCCCGTTCTGAAATGCTGCCATAAACTGTAGGAAAAAGAGACAAGATCTTTTCAATGCAATGGGTTCGATGTACGGCGCAGTTGTGTTCCTTGGGATATCATATGCGTCCTTTGCCCAACCTATTGTAGCTGTTGAGAGAATTGTCTTCTACCGTGAAAGAGCTGCTGGGATGTATTCTGCTCTACCATATGCCTTTGCACAGGTAACCCATGTTTCACAGCCTTTTGAAGTTCATACTATGAAAAGAATGAATGCGGATAGCCCGCTTTTTTTTCCATTTCCTGGTTGCAGGTCTTGATTGAGCTTCCCTATATTTTTGTGCAAACGCTGGTATATGGTGTAATAGTCTATGCATTGATTGGATTTCACTGGACTGCTGCTAAGTTCTTTTGGTCCCTATTCTTCATGTTTTTCACATTATTGTACTACACCTACTATGGCATGATGGTCGTAGCCATGACACCGAACCAGCCACTTGCTGCCATAGTTTCTTCTGTATTTTTTTCGCTATGGAACCTCTTCTCAGGATTCATTATCCCAAGGCCTGTAAGTATTATTATTTTGTCTGGACAGCACTTTTGATCAGCAGTTTAATTAATATAGCCTCATCCTAAAGCATTTCTAATGTGATCTTCATTAATTTCCCTCCACTTGTATCCATAACAGCGGATCCCGGTGTGGTGGAGATGGTATGCTTGGTTGTGTCCAGTGGCATGGACCTTGTACGGATTGCTTATTACACAATTTGGAGACATAAAGGATCAGCTGGAGAGTGGAGAAACTGTGGAAGAATTTCTCAGAAACTACTTTGACTTCAGAAAAGATATGGTGGGAGTGGTAGCAGTTGCAGTGGCTGGGTTTGCCACATTCTTTGCATTTGTCTTCATATTCTCCATCAAGTCTTTCAATTTCCAAAGGCGATAGAGAGACTAGCTAGTTAGTTCTGGGTTGTTTGTTGTATATATATGGTTTAGTATGAATCATAATCCTCCATGGAGATGATTAGACGTCAAACTTATCTAGTTCTTATTCAAATATTTTACTTATGCAGAGTACATTGTATACAATTCAAACCAGTATAAATCCAAATATACATTTCATCCAAAATAACGATTAGTAGTGTTTGGTACAAAGTATTAGGAAAATTTCGTGGGGAAGTAGGATTTGAGTGTTTGGTTGACATTGAAAAGTAAATCTCTCCAATTACACTTTTAAACCTTAGTCATTTTTTCCAAATCACCAGGGGAGTGATTCCAATCTTTTCTTTACTTTCTTTGATAAAAAAGTGTCCCTAGACTCATATCATTAAAGGGTCCCTAGGATGGTGGCAAATGCCTCGTGGAGATGGCTTCTCGATAGAACCCAAGTCTATTACGAGGCATTATAGGGCTTGAATCATCGCCTTTTGGTGCTTAATTTGATAGTATAGTTGAGGTTTCAAAGGAAGAATTCTAAGTTTGAAGCAGCCTGGTTGAAGGAGCCTGCTTCTAGAAAGGCTATTAAGGAAGCATGGGAGAGGCAAAGTCATGGTTCCTGTTTATTTCGTGTTATCGCTAAGCTTGGTTTTTGTAGGGGAAAGCTTGCCAAATGGAGAAAGGAGGAGCTAGGGAATTATAAAGCTGAGAATGAACTTCTTATTGAACGTTTGGAGGAGCTCTACGTACAAAGGCCCTTTCACGAAAAAAGATGCAGTGCTAGAGAAAGAAATTAAGGGACAGCTGATGCAACTGTGGTGCACGGAAGAAATTTATTGATGTCAGCATTCGCGGGTAAAATGGTTAAATTTTGGAGATCAAAATACTAGGATTTTCCGCTTGAGCACAATACATAGGCGATAAGAGAATCAGATTTTGATGATGGAACGAGATAAAGATGGCTGGATGGATGAGGAGAGTCAAATTTTGGGCGTGTAGGTGGCTTATTTCGAAACTTTTTCTCGTCGATACATAGAACTAGTCCAGATTTTAGGGCCTGTGCAATACAACCAATTATTTCTAACGAGGTAAATAAGTAGCTTACAAAACCATCCACAGAGCAAGAGGTTAGTTTTCCAATTGGAAGTATGAAGGCGCAGGGGGCTTGAAGATTTTTTAGGTAGCGTTTGGTACGTGGTACTCGGACCAAGTCCACGCGGACTTGTGTGGACTTGGACCCGAGTCCACGTTTGGCGAGCAGAAAATCGGAAAGTCCATGTGGACTCTAGCGGACGCGAGTCCCACGAGCAGAGGACTTGGGCGTGGACTCGAGGCCCTTCGAAACGGTGTGGCCTCGAGTCCAGCCGCGAGTGGACTCGAGATTTTAGACTTAAATGTCCTCACATATTTTGGATAATACCCAAAAACCCATCCTCAGAACCCTATTCCTTTCCTCACATTTTCGAGCAGCCCATCTCATTCTCTCCAACCCGTCTCTTCAACCCGTCTCAACACAGGTTCTTCTTCTTCTCCCAAAAATCGCACCGGCCGCCTCTGCACCCGATCTTCTTCTTCTTCTTCTTCTTCATCTCGCTCTTCCCTCCGGCCTCCTTCTTCTCTCCGTCGGCCCCCACGCTCTCCTCCTCTCCAACGTCGTTGTGTTTGTAAGCTCACCCCCAATTTTTAGTTACGGAACCCCCACTTCTTCTTCTTCTTCTTCTTCTTCTTCTTCTTCTTCTTCTTCTTCTTCGGCATCCTTATTCTTTCTGTCGGCCGCCATGCTCTTTTCCTCATAACCCTCTTTGATGTTCCAAACCCTAAAATTCGAAACCCTCACCTGTTCTCCCAATTCCACAATGGTTGCAGAAATTGAATGTCAGGGATGCAAGAGGCGTGTTTGCAGTTCTATGTCATGTCAATTTCATGCCGTGATTTATGATTATGGGTAGTATATAATTTTGTTCTCAATTTCTGTTTTGGCAGCGTTTGAATTGAATTGTCGGGAGAGCTAAGAAGGCAGAAGCTCACACTCCGGGTATGTTTATTTCAATTAAGTCGTTCAATTTCTATTATGTGTTATTGTTGTGGTTCACTCAAATCATTTCTGGGAAGCTATGTCTCAAATGTGGCTGCTTTTTCCTGTTAACAGAGATTATAGAGAGGTGTTCGGTGTGCTCTCTTTCTGTTATAAGGCGGAAGCACGCACTTCGGGTATGTATCTCTTTCTTAAGCCCATCGATTTGTATGTGTTTTTGCTGTGGTTTATTCTTGTTTGTTTCATTCGTATTTGAAATCGATTGGATGGTTTGTAGTGCAAAGACAACAGTGTCAATGACAGTGCTACAATGTGCTTGCTGTTTCTCCGCAATTGAAGTAGATGATCTTTAAAATCAATAATAACTGTGCTTGATGATCTGTGTGTGAAATAATGTTGTTGTGGCTTCATGCTTGTTGGTTGTGATTGAGATTGACGAATCTGTTGCATATGTCTTGTCCATATACAATACCTGTGCCCTCTGTTCTGTGCATTGACTGCATGACTTTGAATTTGTGTTTAGAGGATGGATGAATGGGATAGGAAAATGCTGTGCATATGGGCTTATCGTAGACGCCGCCGCGGTTTGATTTTCAGTATGCTTGTGTTGGTTGCTGCCTATTATTGGCTGAAGATTAGACGTAGGAGAGTCTTGTACGATAGGACTTTAGGAAATCCCATTGCTAGAAGAGACAATATTAAGAAGTACACTGCATTATCTGATGAAAATAGCATTAATGCTTTGAGGATGGACATGAACACATTTGCCAAGTTGTGTGAAGTGTTGCACACCCAAGGAGGGTTGAGATCTAATGGCAATGTCAGTCTTGAGGAGAAAGTAGCTGCATTTCTATACACTCTAGCACATCATGAGAAGAATAGGGTCATTCGACTTGAATTCAATAGGTCACTAGAGACCATAAGTAGGAATTTTAATGCGGTGTTGAGGTCTGTCATCATTGCCCAAGATGCATTCATAGTAAAACCAGAACCAATCCCCGACGATTGCACTGATTCAAGATGGAAGCATTTCAAGGTATTAAATTGAAAACTATAACTAGTAATTTTTCAAACCCACTTCAACAGCACACATGTAGTTGTAACAATGATGGGGTTGTGTCTACTAGGGGTGCTTGGGAGCTTTGGATGGTACTTACATCGATGTAACCGTATCTGACGCTGATAAGCGTAGATATCGTACAAGGAAAGGGCGCATTAGCACCAATGTTTTGGGTGTATGCGACAAGAACATGAATTTTGTGCTTGTGTTCCCCGGGTGGGAGGGGTCAGCATCTGACTCAAGAGTTTTACGCGCTGCTGTAACTCAGGATGAGGGTTTGCAAGTACCCGTTGGTATGTCATAATAGTTTAGACTAATTTTTATTTTTTTTAACTACCTTTTAAGGCATCATCTCTTAAGATGTGTTTTTGATTCCCTAATTGTGAATTGATAGACAACTACTACCTAGTTGATGCTGGGTACACCAACGGCCCGGGGTTCTTAGCACCATATAGAGGAGCACGGTATCATCTCAAGGAATGGGGTACTGGGAATAGGATTCCTGCTAATTACCAGGAATACTTCAACCTAAAGCACGCCAAAGCACGTAATGTGATTGAGCGTGCTTTTGGGTTGCTGAAAAAAAGATGGGCAATTTTGAGGAGCCCTTCTTTTTATCCAATTAATACTCAAGGCAGGATAATACTAGCTTGTGGGTACCTCCATAATTTCATTCGACGCACAATGTCGTACGATCCTGAGGAGGAGGATGTGTCCACTGATTCATTACTTCACAATTCCGATGATGATGAAGATGTGGAGCTCATTGAATGTGTGCAGAGTACCGATCAGTGGACTGAAAAAAGAGATCAGCTTGCGCAAAATATGTACAATGAGTGGCTGGCTTCTAGAAATGCAACTGTGGAACTGTGATCTACTCGAAATTTGAATTCCTTTTATGTGTTTCATAATTTAATTGCTTGTTATCAAACACATTTGCTTATTTGTTTGAATTCTGAATGTTTTCCCCTATTTTATGTTATTCACTTTAACTTTGAAACTTTGTAATTCATTTCTGATAATTCACTTTAACATTGGTTAGTTGTATTCAATTCTTGAATATTTGTATTCACTTTATCTATGCAAAATGAGGTGGTGTACATGTTCATGATGTGTTAGTTTGGTTATTTGATGTTCTTGTTTGTATACGCATGCATGTTGGTGCGAATGGTGTGTAGAGGTTGGAAATGGCCACCAAAGCAGATAGGAGGCCGTGGGCTAAGGAGGAGATGGATGTTCTGTTAGATGTGTTGGAGGATTTGGTTGTGGAGGGGTTTAAGGCAGATGCAGGTCAATTCAAGCCTGGAACTTATGCCATGATTCTTGCTAAGATTAGGGAGAAGGTTCCAAATGCCCCTGATATGAATGACAAACATGTCAGAAATAAGATGAAGAAGCTGAGGGAAAAATATGTTGGCTGCTATGAAATGTTGCAGTGCAGCGGCTTTGCATGGGATGATGTGAAGCAGTGTGTGTCTGTTGACAGCACCGATGTGCTGGACACATATAAGAAGGTTGGTACTCCCATTCATTATTGTTATAAATGCATGATGAACATTACTTTTTTTTATTTCCGTTTCAGTTTATAGTTGCTGAATTTTTTTTTAACCTTACATCTGCAGAGAAATCCCAAATCCAAGTACCAGGCGGGTACCCCTTTCCCTGAGTATGAGCGGCTGTGTAACATTTTCGGCAAGGACCATGCAACGGGTGTCATCCAAATCAATCAGCGTAGGGAGAGGGAGAAATGCATGGCCGAGCAGCAGCAGGAGCAACACCAAAATGCTGCTGCAGAGGAGGATGGGGCTGCCGAAATTGACAATGACAATGTGGGGGAGACTGCTACTGGAAGCCCTATGAATGCTGGTACTCCCTCCTCTGTTCCGGCTTCTGATGCATCTGCTTCAGCAAGGAAAGGGAAGCGTGCAAGAGAGGATGAGCCATTTCAGAACTTGGTGAAGACTATGCAAGATTTTGTGATTGAGTCGAAGGAGGAGAGAGTGGAAATCCGTGAGACAATTGCTGAAAAAAAGCGAAAGGGCTCCGTTGAGGAAGCAGAGGCAGAGACTGAAACTGATGAGCTGGAGGCGGTTATGAATGAGCTGGAACGTCTTCTCCTGCCTATGGATACGGTGATGGGAGCAGTGTATAGGATGCAGGTTGAGCCGAAACATTTGAAGTTGTTTTGGAGGTTGCGTGATGACGCGAAGGTGATATGGGCTAAAAAGTTGGCTAGTGTATGAAGGTGTTGGGTGACGGTTGTAGCTTCTTGTTTTTGGGAGTAGTTAAGTAGGCTTATGAGTTGGGTTTAGGCTAAGAAGCTATTTCCATGTGATATGCATGGTAGTTGGGAGCTTTTGGACTATGATATGCATGCTGTTTTTGAAACTGTTATATATGCATGCTGTTTTTCAAACTGATGAATGCATGCTGTTGGTTTTAGTAGTTTATGGTTGGAACCTTTTTTGCCTCTACATTTATGGGTGGATGGTTTGGATGTATATGTGTTGTTGGCTTTATGGATGGTTTGTTGCTTGTTTTTATAAGTATTCCGTTTTCTTGTTAAGTTGTGGTTTGCATTGTGCTTGTATGGTTGATGGTAATAGGTAGGGTAATATGTGTTTCTAACTTTGTCAAGGACATGTTTTATCTTGCATATATAGGTACAAAGTTGGGATCATGACCAAGTATAGGTATTATGTGGTGTTCAATGGTCGTCGGAATGGGATTTTTGAAGATTGGCCGTCCGTGAAATTAGCCGTTGACGGGTATCCTAATGCTACGTACCAAGGCTTTAAAACCTTAAGAGAGGCTGAGGCTGCATACGTGCTCAGTGAAAAGCGGTGGGTTCGTGATAATCATACCATTTTCGACGACGAAATTCAGAGCCCCACCGAGAGTGTGCAGGACGAGCCTATGTCACTACCCCAAAAAAATGAAAGCAATTTGATGAAGTACCAGTTTGCCTTGGCATTGCTTATTGGAGTGGTAATAGGCATGGTTATTAACACAATTGTTGTACACCTTACAAGAAAAATGTAATTCTGATGGAGATTATGTATGACGAGTAAGAATGGATCAAACCAAAAAATGCTTATGACTTTTGACTTTTGTACGTTTTTTTAAAGCTTGTAAGGATGATGGCTATGTCATTACCCATTTCAACAATGCATGTAACTTGCTGAATTTTCTCATGACCAAGCGTCTAATATGATTTGGAAGATGATTATGGTAATATACATGTTTATAAAATAATACTTTTAAATGTGTTTTTTAAATAATCTTTAAAACAAATGTTAAATGGAGTTAGCTAATACATGGTCTCCATATTATAGAACAAAAATTTGCAAAACCATATATTACACTTTGTATCTATAAAAATAATGTGAAAATTATAATGTAGAACTTAGAATTTTTCTATTCTTAGTATGTAGGGGTATTCAGGTCATTTCTGCCATTTAGTCCAAGTCCAGTCCACGTACAACCAAACATCATTCCTCTGGACTAACCTTAAGTCCACAGTGAACAGTCCACGCAACCAAACGCAGTCTGGACTTGCCTAGTCCAGTCCAGGCCAGTCCAGTCCATGTCTACTTGGACTTGGACTTGCCAGTCCCACGTACCAAACGCAGCCTTTTTTATATAGTAATATTACTTCGTATGAGGAAAAGGCTTTTTCCTCCATTTGGGTTTGCTTGTCAGGCTTAGGCCCACGAGAAACTGTATTGGATCCTGGTTTTAAGCAGTAAGTGCAGGCCCAACCAAATGTCACGGTTGTACATTGGTTTAGTGAATTATGACATGCATTGAAACTTGAAAGTGCTATCAAGATAATCTTTTTTTTTTTTTTGACCAGCTACTAAGATAATCTGTTATGGGAGATTATTGCACAAGTTAGAAGTGAAACTATCAACGTGGAGGTGATGATTGGGAGTGCAATTATTTTTGCCCCTTTGTGTTTGTTTTTTTTCCTTTTTTGGTAAATCCCTTTGCGTTTCTTTGTCTATGGAAGAACGATTAATTCATTTCATTTCCTTTTTCATGCACAAATGGTAAGGATGCCTCTGGTTTAGTTTTGTTTGTTTTGTCATGAGTGGTCGCTGTGTTAACTTAAGATAATCAATAGAATCAATCATTGCCTTGTTTTGTGTTGTTTAATCCACATCCCAACTAATTTTTTGCTAGAGCATGTTCTTATCTCCTACCAAATCAATGATGACGACAGGAGTCAACTCTTGTCGTGTTGCAATTTTTTTAATAAAGTAAAATTGTTTCGTGAAGAATATTTGCAATAACGGAAAAAAAATGAAGGTTTAAACACATCAATGACAACAGTAAGGAGATTGTATTTTGTTTATCAATCTGGTAATTGCTGTTTTTTCTCAAAGCATCATATGGCCAAAGCTCATACATTACATGAAAGGACTGACTGTGATAAGCTGCTGTTTTTTCTCAAAGCAGCATCATAGTGGGCCAAAGCTCACACATTACATGAAAGGATTGACTGTGATAAGCTCATACGTTATACTTTACCCAAAATCACAATAGTTTTCTCATGCGTGATTTGTGCTTTCCCTCACCATCATATTATTATTGACCCATAACAACAGTGTTTTTTCTAATTATCGTCCTAATCCACATGCAATTTTGTGCAAGATTAGATGTTGTGATTATCGTGGATACAAGATTTCTTTACCTTTTGCTTAGGTGGCATGCAACCTAGATCCAGACATAACAATCTCGCTGGAGAGATGGAGTAACCAACTCAAGGAACTATCAAGAGGAATATTGACACTAATTGGGTCAATTCTTTGGAATCAGTAGGCATTAGAGTCACTTTTTTTTTTGTCGAAAGAGATAAACATTCGTTAATAATAACTAAACCGAAACACATGCATACAGCTAGTACACACATAGAGTCCAACTCCTAAAGATATTACAAACCAAGGAGAGTACTCCTTGAAGGAAGAAATGGTAAGTCATCCCTATCACTGTAAACGGAGTATTTAGTCCTAGTAAAATACAAACCACCTAGAGAAGGAAATAGATATTCATTGAAATAGATAAGGCTTGAGGAGATTTTGCTCTGGAACTGAGATTGAGCACCTCTGAACTTCAAATTCGGGAAGGTAACTGATATGGGGGATATTGGAACCTGATAATGCAGGCCTCTATCCTGAACACAATGTGTTTTAAACTGTCACTCCCGTATGACAAGATTGAAATCCATAGAAGAAGTTTCAATTCCAAACCAAAATCCATAAGCCTGCTGGGGATGAGCATCCGCTCAAACTCAACTGCCAGCATTTGCAAACCAAAAAACCAGCCACCATAAGAGTTACATTCATCATCATCCTCTTCGCCGTCGTCTTCGGCATCGGCATCGGCATCATCAGCCATGTCGGCTTTGAAAAATAGGAGCTTAAAGCTCCAACAAAAACAGAGCAAACTACCTACCAGATTCCAACCTCAAACAAGCACACACACTGTAAAATAGCACTAAAACACAGTCTAAAATTGTTCGCAGAGTATCACTAAACCACCAGGCTCACGGTGAAGCACCACAAAACCACAACTACAGGTAACAACCACACTTAATTAAAGCTTCCATCTATACGGTAAGGAAGAACATAGACTTACTTGGAGAGGATAATAACTCCCCCATTACTTGCAATAGGAAATACCGATGACCAAAGTCACACAGCAGCACCCAAACAAGTTGGGAACAAAACCAGATCTGCTTGAGTTCAGACTGGAAAAGGAGGAACCCACCTGAGAGGGGGTAAAACAAAGTCCCACCTCCACTGCTCAAGCAGTTGGAGCGGGAAACCAAAGGAAATAGGTCAAAGAGAGAACATGTTTTTTTTTTTTGTAACAATACTTTAAACTTAAAGGTTAGGATCAATCTTAATTTGCATTAGAGTCACTTGTAGAAACTCTCGAAGCATTCTCATTGATGGGTTGGCTCTCACTGAGAATAGTAAGTCTGCTTTTGCAACCGAGGCGAAAGGAGTTCGTGAGGCGGTCCTTTTTACCAGGGGCGGATCTAGAAAATAAATTTAGGAGGGCCCGTGCCATGACTCGAACTTCCGACCAAATTAGTGTAAATGGCGACTCTAACCACTAGGCTACCATGTGGTTTTGTGTAATTTTATTACCATATATGGATAATGTATGATTCTAGGGCGGGCCTAGGTCCCCTTGCTCCCCCTATATCCGGCCCCTGCTTCTTACCAAGGCAAGAAACTTCACTTTGGAGGAGATTGAAACCGATTCCAAATAATTGGTAGCAGACGTTCGGCAGGCAACCCTTTGGTAGAACTATTATTCAAGATATTAAGTAAACCTCGTTGTCTACGGAATTTGTTTCTATTAAGTATATTCCTAGGTCGGCTAATCAGATAGCGAATTGGATAGTTAAGGCGAGAGACAATATATTCTTCATTAGCTTAATGCCGTTGCCAGTTGAGGAATCTACATATATGGTTGATTATATATATTACATATGACTATGATTGTTAAAAAATCATATTATTATTAAAATCTTTTTAACATAATAATCAACACATTTTGTTAAAAACAAAATCGTTGGTGCTTACAACAATTAATTCAAATCCAACACAGAGCTCTTCCTCTCTCTCTCCGAACGACGTCGCCTTGTTCCCTCTTACCGTTTTTCTCTGCGATTCCATAACAGGTAACAACAGAGCGCACGACTAATCACACTCCCCGTCTCTTCCCGTTCTCTGCTTCTCCACCTTACTCTCCCCTCCCGCGTCCCGCCATTCTCAATTTTTCCCAAAACAGAAAAACCCAACCGTCAAAAGAAGGTAACCTCCCTCTCCTCCACCCAAACACAAAAAACGCACATGCCATCCCCCCCGCCGACGCCAAAGCCACCATGGACGCTCTCATCTCCTCCGCCCTCGAGGAAATCTGTTACCGGGGCCCCACCGGCATCACTCTCTCCTCCCTCTGGCCCACACTAACCCCTCCCTCGCCTTCTCCTCCCGCCAAATCCTCCCTATGGTCCCAACTCCTCCAAATCCCCACCCTCCAGTTCTCCCTCCCCAACGAGGACACGCCGTTGAGCCCCGCCGATGCCAGAATCCAGCTCTACGAAGACGCCGAGAGGATCGGCTTGAAAATCGTCGCCAAGGAACAGCTCATAGATTCGTTTGCTGGCCTCTACGACATCCCTAACCATGGACTCTCTGCTAACCAGCTTCGCGCCCTCAGACGACTTGCCGTTGCTCGGTACTTCAACCAAACTTCTCCTCCTTACTGGACTCTAGTGTTTTTGGTTAGGAGGTGGTAACTGCCACCACCGGCAGCTCAAATTGCATGCACATGTTTCTTTAGCGAATGATTGTCTTGTAGTTTTGATGGCGGTGCACATTTACGAATTCTTTGAACTAGTTGAAAATAGGAGTGGTGTTTTTTGGTGGTAATTGGTGGTCATTGTTGTGTGTGCAGCGGGGATGGGATGACGCAAAATCAGCTGGCGAAGGAGCTCGGGATCGAGAATAATAACTTCTTTTATGTGGTGAAGAACCTGGAATGCCTGGGGCTGATTAGTAAGCAACCCGCGGTTGTCAAGACCAAAGACAACGCTAGCGTGACAACCAATTTGCTGTATCTACATCGCTTTGCGAAGCATTTAGGGGTTCAGCAAAGATTGGAGATTAAGAAGGATGAAATGGAGGGAACTGATGCAGTTGGAGAGGCTTCTTCTGGCAGGAAGTCCTCTAAAGACAACGTGCTCGTAAAGGATTTTTTGCCAGCTATGAAAGCTATCTGTGACCAGCTTGAAGTTGCCAAAGACAAGGTTGATTTTGTTGAGTATTTTTGTTCTCTGCGTCTTATGTTTTTTTTTTTTTTTTTTCCGGTATGCTGATTTGTTTTATTCTTATATTTATGTGTATATATATTTTTTAAGGTCCTTGTTGTCTCAGATATCAAGCAGAATCTTGGGTATAGTGGAACAAAGGGGCACAGAGCATGGAGATATGTGAGTTCCTTGACGATTTTTGCTTTGGTTTTGTAGTTCTTATTAGTTTCTTTTTCCTGAATTGTTGTGTTCTATTATTTAGATATGCCACAGATTGAAAGATGCTGGACTCGTGGAGGAGTTTGAAGCCGTGGTAGAGGAGAAGGTTGGTTGGTACAGTATTTTCTTTTGTGAGGATTTCTATCTGACTTTCGCCGAGGAGATCCTTATCATCGTTCGTCTTATGGCAGGTTCAACGTTGCCTACGTTTGTTGAAAAAATTTTCCCCTTTGACTTTGGACTCCAGAACTCGTGCAAATGCAGATGGTTGTGATGAGAAAGAAGTGATGAAGTTTGGAAGAAGGATTCAAGGAAGTGAACAGCTTGTAGAACTTTCCCTTGATCAGCAGATCTATGATATAATTGATGCTGAAGGAACCCAGGGGACTACATATATGGAGGTGGATATTGGCTCTTAAACTGAAGTGTTATTTGATTTCATTTCCATCCAGATGCTTCCTTGAGATTTATCTGCAGTTTATTATCCTTCCATTCTGTGGTCTATTTTTCTATGATGATTATGTGTGTGCATATATATGCAAATTGATCTGTAGGCTGAATGTATCAAATGATGGTATTGACATGACAAACTTGTCCCTTGGATTATTATATGTTGTGCTTGTCAACTCATGCATGAGAGGCAGTGTTCAATTCCTTTTGTTGCAATACAGCTTAATTTCACCTACAGTGCCTTTGCTAACAACTTGGGATGGGAGCTAATAACAATACTGCTGTGAACAGGTAGTCAAGAGGCTTGGGATTGACCAGAAAAGAAGCTATTCTCGGATTGACAATATGGTCTCTAGGTTTGGGATGCACAAGCAGGCAGAAAACCACTTAAAAACTCAGGCATACCGAGTTTGGACTTCTGGAAATTCAAATTCTAGCACTCCAAATGCATTTCTTTGTAACTCCAAGATTTCCCAAGGAGAAAATAAGATTTCTGCTTTAAATGTTGGCCAAAATAACTTTTCTGACAGATCCAACGAACCATTGCTACTAGACTATGATAGATCACAGTCGCGAACCAACTTTGCTGCCTCCAGGAAGTCAAGCGATTGTGATATTAATAAGGAAATCTCCCTTGTTTCATGTGAGGATGGTAAAACTAATTCAAAAGACCTCTGTACAACCAACATACCTGAATTTCTTGATGGACCAAGGGGTTCAGCTTCTGATGTAGAACTTGAAATGGTGAATGAAGAAATGGAAACGAACAATTCTCCATTGGAAACAGGCATGTCTACTTGGATGACGACACCTACTTCCAGATCTTCTAAGATGCGTCATAATCCGCTCACGACAGTGGAGAGTTCCTTGAGGGAACAAAGAATACTCGAAAGATTGCAGGTGTGTTCTTTCATTCACTTGTAGAAGTGTTCTATCATTCACTGAAAGAAGTGTTCTTCCATTCCTTTAAGAAGCTTAAGCTCAGTTGTTAGCTTTTTTCTGTTGCTACATAGTATGCAACTTTGTCTAAATTATCAACTATTTACTCTCTTCTAGGAGGAGAAATTCATTTTGAGAGCTGAGCTTCACAGGTGGCTTATGACTCTTGAGAATAAGATCTCAATGATGGACAGGAAGACAGTTGACCGAATTTTAAATAAGCTTCAACAACTAGGTCATTGCAGATGTGTGCATATTAATGTTCCTGTTGTTACAAACTGTGGCCGTAGTCGCACTACTATGGTGGTCCTGCATCCATCCATCCAAAATTTTCCTCCTGAACTGCTTGGTGAAATTCATGATAAGCTTAGATCATTTGAAAAGCAAGTTCGCAATCATGGATCACTCAAGTGGAAGATTAATGAATCAGTTCCTATATTGAATGATGTGACGAGAACCCAGAGCCGTGTGATCTCAGATGAGAAGGCAGCTAAAGCAGAAGCCATGCGGACCAATGGCTTTGTAATGGCAAAAATGGGTCGTGCACGGCTGCTGCATAAATTTTTATGGGGTCATCTTAGCAGTTCAGCTGCATGCGATGCTACTTCATCGTCTGGTGCAGATTCATGTACATACAAAATGTTCTCTATGGAAGTAGCTCTGAAAGCCATTCCAGTGGAGCTATTCTTACAGGTGGCCGGGTCTACCCAAAAGTATGATGATATGATTGAGAAGTGCAAGAGGGGCTTGTGTCTTGCAGATCTTCCTGTTGAAGAATTCAAAAGCCTCATGGATACTCTTGCAACAGGGAGATTGTCGTTAGTCATTGACATTTTACGTCGGTTGAAGGTAAGTTTCTTGGTGACATTTAAAATGACTCATCCAAATTTAAACCATGGCCTCTGGATATACTTTGCTACATCTTTTCAACTCATTCACTCTGTAATCTCACAGAAGCTTGAGAAATAGGATTGGCCATTGTTGGTTATGAAGTTCAATTACTAATGTTCTTTCCTCATAGGTTGAAGAAGCCACATTCTTGACTGCTGGATCCATGGGTAGAAAATATAAACAATCCTACTAACTTGAAAAGAACGATTTGGATAAAAGGAGAAATGGGAGTTAGAAACCACTGCATTTATAAGTTAAAATTTGATAGTTACTTGCACATAGTTGTCTTTTTCTTTATTTTTTCCAATTTTTGTGATTGTTATGTAAGTTTGCTTGCTCTCATCCTCACGCCTGTGGGATAGTCAAACAGACATCCTAACTGGATTTGGCTAGCAGCCTATTTCCTCTCTGATTGTTGCACCTTAATGTTGTAACTTAGTCCAACATTGGAATGAATATCTGAAAGTCAGAATCACTGATCCAAATCTCAGGCATTACTCATATATGTCTGAGTATATTGAATTGTGGATCTTTACGAATATTGGAAACTTTTTGTTAGTGTTGACGGCTCAAAAGTTAGTTTAGGCAAAGTTGATGGACTAAGATGGAGAATTTAAAGAGATACATTTTCCCTGGGATTGGGAATGTCCACTAAAGTGAATGGATAAGTGCATGTCTCTCCAAGTAGATCTGCTTGTACATTGCTGGCTAAGTGTGTAACCATTGAACATTGAATGTGTTGAGTTGCTGGTCTGCGTATGATGCACGGTTTCTTTAAATCATATTTGCGCTCTGCTTCACCTTTTAACAGTAAGCAATAAGACTATAGTGATTTGTGCAACAACTTTTCAAAATAAAATCTACGAGTTTAGTTATATCACACTCTTCGCTTGTCTTATGATGTAGTTGATTCGCTTAATACGCGATGGGAATTCAGAGGATGGAATGAAGGTCCCACATGCAACATTTACAGATGCGGTGGAGCTTAAGCCATATATAGAAGAACCGGTATCGATATTTGCAGTTTCTAATGTAATATCTCTTGATCTTCGCCCAAGAATCAGGCATGATTTTATCCTTTCAAATAAGGAAGCTGTTGATGAATACTGGAAAACTCTAGAGTACTGTTTTGCTGCTGCTCATCCGAGAGCTGCTAAACATGCATTTCCCGGGTCTGCTGTTCCTGAGGTATGTTGTTGATGTTTTGGTTTTTCAAGTTTCTGCAAGGGGCTAATATCAGAAGTTTTGACACATGTAAATGGTACACATTGTAGATCATTAACTGTTTCAAACTTGAGCAGTTATTAATGTGGGTATCAATCTTCTGGGAGCCAAATTTGTAATTTTTTCAGTCTCACCTCTGAAGCACCTGGTGCATGAACTACATGTTTGTTTGTCTTGCCTGGAATCAATTCTTACAGGTTTTCCACCATCGGTCATGGACATCTGTTCGTGTCATGTCTGCTGATCAGCGGGCTGAGCTCCTGAAGCGTGTTGTGAAGGATGATGCAAGTAAAACGCTTTCGTATAAAGATTGTGACAAGATTGCAAAGGATCTTAACTTGACTTTACAACAGGTAGGATTTTTTTCATGCGATACATCTGTGTGGCTTGTTTTTCTCTCTGTTGGTAATTCTTGCTGTACTTTGCCCTACCTTTTTTAGTTCTCCACATTATTAGGAGGATCGGCTTTTGCATAAGTCTGGAAAGGTTTCTTTCTGTTCTTGTTTTGATGTTTATTTTTAAATATTCGTTGCAGGTGCTCAGAGTCTTTTATGACAAACATCATCAACGGCTTAAGAGATTTCAGGGTGTTGATGCTAATAAGGAGGAGCATCAACCGCCAAAAAAGAGACGTGCTTCAACTTCTAAGAAGAGGGAGAAATCTTTAGAAGAAAGTTCCGAGAAACATGCCAGAGTTGAAGGTGTTGATCAGTTGGGCGAAGAGGGAATTAGCAAACCACCTGATACTATTGATCCACTCGAACTAGCAAGCAATCTTGCTTCCCTGGGAGAACCTGATGATCATTTTCTAGAACATCAGGAGGATGACGAAATAGAAACTGCACAAGATCCAGGACAAGTTGGTGAAGAATGTTTTTCCTTTGTCAGCCAGTATGCAGTTTCCAAGATGAAGCCAACACGCCTTAGTAGGTTTTCTTGGACAGATGAAGCAGACAGGTAGGTGCCCTGCAATTTTTATTCAATCAGAACAATATACCAAACTCATTGTATGCAGTCTATCTATCTAAGTTCCGCGATAATTGAATTGTCAATGGTTGATGGTGTGGGGATATCTCCAACCAAGGAAGTTGTTTTCAGTTTGACTTGATTCTTATATGGGCAGACATAATGTGTGGAGCTTGTAGATATTTTGCTACAGATATTTTCTCGTACGCATTCCTCGTTTCACTTTGTGTTTTCCGATTGTTAACCTGATCCACCTGAAATTAGAATGGACCCTAACCCAAAAGATGGTAAAATATTTATTTCCCATGGCATGTGGGTATATTCTCTTGCAATTATATTAGTCTTTTATCTTCTTGCAGGCAACTGGTGATCCAATATGTGAGACATCGTGCAGTTCTTGGGCCAAAGGTTCACCGTCTAGATTGGTCGACAATTCCTGACCTGCCAGCAGCGCCAAGAGTTTGTGCAAGAAGAATGGCTTCACTAAACCGAAAGAAAAGCTTCAGAAAGGCTCTGATGAAACTGTGCACCATGCTTAGTGATCGTTACGCAAAGCACCTTGTGGAAACCCAGAACGTGTATTCTATTGACAGTGACTGCATAGCTCTTGTGCGGTGTCCTGAAAGCAAAGGCCTGGGTAGTAAGTTATCCGGTGATACTGAAGGTTTCCAAGAAGCAGTTTGCGAAGAAGACAGGTGGGATGATTTCAGTGACAAAGGCATCAGTAAAGCATTTGAGTACGTTATTTACTGCAAGGAAATGAGTAAATCAAAGATTTCAAAGAGAGTTGGATCTGATCGTGAAGTGTGGTCTACTTTAGACACAAATGCTGAGCAATATGTATGCTCTTAATGCCTGTCTCACTTCCTTGCTTTTATCTAATCATTGCCTCTAAGCTTTTACAATTTATGCAGGCATAACTTTTTGAGATTTGACTACTTTGTATGTGGCATCTAGTTTGATCTATTCTCTTACCTTGTTTTTGTGAATACAGAATTGAATAAGAGCTTCACTAGTGTCAGTCTTTGTAATGAATCGTGTCATGACAGAGTGCTACTTTTAGATGAGTTGTACTTTCCTCGTGCTAACAGCTAAATTACATGTTCCTTCTTGCAGAAATACGTGGAACCTGAATTGGGTTCTTCAGAGCATATGCAAGATGCTGGATTTGGAACCCGTAAAGATTCAGCACGAAGATCAAGACATTATCAGCTTCACCAGAAGTTTATTAAGGTTATGAATGAAGGGAGTGGTGCCAGTAGAAAAGTGCATAAATTACTAGCAGTTTCTAATGCAGTGGAGCTATTAAAGCTAGTCTTCTTGAGCACCTCTACAGCGCCAGAGCTGCAAAATCCTTTGGCACACACGTTAAGGCGCTATTCAGAATATGATCTATTTGCTGCTTTTAGCTATCTGAGAGAGAGAAAAGTCATGGTAAGGGACAATTTCTGATTTATGATTCTATTACAGTCAATAAAGATAGATGATACTGATGGTTCATACCTTATAACAATAACTTGTTTAAGCGTCACAAATTTCTTTTGTATTTCAATTCTTTTTTTTTGGGTATATTGTTGCTCTAGGGTTTTCTGTGATGAGGACTTTCTTTCTCACCTAATGCCCTTCCCTCTTTCCTCATGCAACCTGTGTTGCTGACATCAATTTCTGGATCCCTTTTGCCTTCTCTTTCCTAAAAGAAATTCTTTATTCTCTATATATGTGTTCAAAGTTTCACACATGTACATCATTTGACAGATTGGAGGTAGTGGTGATCAACCCTTTGTGCTTTCACAACAGTTCTTGCATAGTGTTTCTAAATCTTCCTTTCCAGCTAATACTGGAAAGAGAGCTGTGAAATTTTCTAACTGGCTTCATGAAAGAGAGAAAGACCTTGTGGAAGGAAGGATTGATCTATCCGCTGATTTGCAGTGTGGGGATATTTTCCAGTTGTTTGCTCTAGTGTCATCTGGTGAGTTGTCCATTTCTCCAGTTATGCCAGATAAAGGAGTGGGAGAAGCTGAAGACTTTAGAAGCATGAAACGTAAAGCTGAAGATGATGATTTTGGTGATGATGATAAGGCTAAAAAATTAAAATCACTAGCAGACAGTGAACTTGTTTCTCGCCGCGAGAAGGGATTTCCCGGTATAATTGTATCTGTACACCGGTCAACAATTTCAGCTGTTGATGCTGTTGAAATGTTAAAAAAGGGTGACATTTTTGGTGGAGGACTTGATTGGAATGAGCAGTTCAATAGTCATTCCGATCGGGAAGTCAGCTGCTCCACATCTGATGCTAAAAGCCCTGATTTTGATGGAATCGTTCCTGCAGCAGTATTGTCTACCAAGTCACCTTGGGAAGCTATGGCAGACTATTCCGAACGTCTCTTGTTGAAACCTTCTGATCCAGTTGAAGCCAGTTTGATTAATCCTGAGATGTTTAGAGCTGTTTACACTTCTATTCAGAAGGCAGGGGACCAAGGCTTGAGTATAGAAGAGGTTTCCCAATGTGTGGGTATGGTATAATAATTTTTTTTTCCCCACTCTGCATTTTATCTTACTCTACAGCTAGTTCTAGGATGATGAATGATACCACTTTTTCAGGAAACAACATGCATAGACATGTCGTTGATGTCCTCCAAGCATTTGGACGAGTTATGGAGGTCAGTTATCTTTTTGACTTCTGATACAGTTGTTAAGAGACACTAGTGTAGCATGCTACAGTAAATGTTCACATGGGAAGCTGGGTCTAATTTTTCTTGGTTCCCTCATATCTGGCCAAAAAAACTTTTTCGACTTATTTAGTTTCTGTTTTGAGTTTCTGCTCTCTCAGTTGCTCACACTAGTATTTCTCTCATACATCTAATTGAATATGATAAAGTGCATCAGATATGGAAGCGAGGTGGCTTAGATGTCTTGATCATGGTGAAGAGTATAACATTTGGTCTTTTTGTATAGGTAAATGCTTATGAGTCTGCAAGGGTTGTTGATTCTTTATATCGCTCCAAATACTTTTTGAGCTCATTGGCCAGTTTTCATCAAGATCCTAAAGAACATCCAGTCTCGGACAGAAGTGCTGATGGCCATAAGATCCCTCAGTCTGAAAATTGTGGTGAAGCTAGTACTAGTTCTCAAAGGGAAGTTATCAAGAGGGATCATGATGATGTACACAGAGTTACAATTCTTAATCTTCCAGAAGAGTTTGTCCCCTTGAATGAAGCCCAAACCAGCAAGGAGCATGAAAGCCAAGAGAAATCGACTGATTCAGAATATGTTGACAAGGGTGAAACCCTTAAATCCTCTTGTGAGATATGCATGCCAATATTACCATGGATAAATGGAGATGGAACCATCAATAGACCTGTTTACAATGGACTTGTCCGCCGTGTTCTTGGTACTGTGATGCAAAATCCTGGGATACTAGAGGTAAAATCTTCTGTTCCAACCTCGTATATGCACTCCAATGGAGAACAATTGGCCTTTTGTAGTGCTATAATGTCATTGGTTTTTCAAGTTATAGTGAGCATTTAATATCTTTTCTTGCATAACAAGCTTTTAGCAGTGCATTTGTTTTCTCAAAAGTGTTTTGCCAAGGTGGCAATATCAATAACAAGATTGATATACAGATTTTTTTTAAATCTCAAAGTAACTTCTTTGGTTGTCAATTTACACTAGCTACTTTTTAGAAGACTCGTTGCCAACTTCTTGGAAATGAGAAACAAGTACTTTGCTGCTAGTCCATAGTGATTTTGGCTGGAAATTCTGAAGTTCTTTTTATGTGCTAGAACTAGTAACCTTTTCCAGGGATCATTCAGTATGACTTGTAATTAATGTTTCTCACTAACTTCTTTTCTGTTTCATTATTGTGGCAGGAGGAAATCATCCATCGGATTGATGTATTAAATCCCCAGGTATGTTCTGTTATGCTTGATATTGGCCCAGCCATGAAATGAGGAAGGCCATTCCTGCCGGGTGTTTGTTTGTAAGAATGGGGTTGAGAAGAAATACTTTAGTTATGGTGGCAAATGGATGTCTCATTTTTAATTGTAAAATAATTAATTGAGATTCATGGTGCCAACCTGATTTCTCATCTCTCCTGACTTTTGCGCCATGCATTCTTATATTCAAGTTTGATGGAAATTGTATACTCTTTGAATGTATCACTGAAGTTGTATATTTGTAATTGTTTTTGTAGAGCTGCCGAAGTCTGCTCGAGTTGATGATTTTGGATAAACACCTCATTGTGAGAAAGATGTGTCAGTCTACATCAGGTGTCCCTCCTGCCTTGTTACGAACTCTCCTTGGGAGCAATTTCAAAGAGCCAAAATTTGAATACCGGGAGCATTTCTTTGCCAATCCCATGAATGCCTCCTCACTGTAAGGGAAGCTGTAGCCCCTTTTGAGGCGTTGTGTTTTTGGGGAATCCAGGAAGCTGAACCTTGGTTCCTTGTATAGAGCATCAGGTCCTTCAATAGTAAATTGAGTTATCACCAATTGCAGTAGTAGTGTACATAATGTTTAACTTATGCAAATTTTGATGGCTAAGTTGCAAAAGTTATGAAGCCTTGCAATCTAGCACCCTGTGAAGAATAGGTGATTTGACACTGAAATGTTAGCCCAAGTAGGCGTGTGCTTCAACGTCAATCGTGTGCAATATACAAGGATCTCCTTTTCGTCGGTATCTGCAGAGCCTTTTTGGCAATCATGTACTGCCTTTGTTACTAATCCTGTTTGTGCATATAGAATCGTTGGAAGATGTAATACATGTCCGGCAGATTCAGAACACTCACGTCAGCTCCCAAGTTTGATGGAGGATGTTGAAAGGCTGTTACTCCGATTCTGTTGTGCCCATCAACTTATCTTTGGACACTTTCACGAATCCAAATGAGTTAGGGTGACAGGATGTATGGTACATTTGGTACCCCGTAATTGTCAGTAATTGAGGTTTGGGGTTCATATTCAAATGTACGGCACTCATATGACCAGGTACCAGAAAGTGTAAGCCTGCTCCCCAATACAAAACATAAAACATTCAGCTTCAGTCAGTCAGTTGGGCATATGGTTTTGTTTGATTATGTTGCATTTTTTTCTACGCATGGTTGTCCTGAAACACCAGGGGATAATAAAATTATTGACGACGAAAGAACTGAAAATTAGGAGTCTACTTAAAACGCGCGGCATAAACGTCTGCAATCATCATAAGAAAAGAACATTTAGTACGGTAGTTCCCCTGTTTTGAGAAACGATGATTATCAGTAGAGATCTTTTTCTCCTATGAATTGATTATTACAAGATTACAAGTAGATCAAATCAATATCTTTTAATTTTGCGCTGCAAGAGAAGGAGCTCAGTAGTTCCACAATTCTACAAAAAAGAAAATGTTCAATAGTTCCATTTTATCAACGATGATGTTATGTTATGTAATATATCAGCCTAAAGACTGGCTTCCTCTGACAACGATGTAAAGGGCAAAACCCCTCACGTCCATCATCCATCCAATCATGCAGCTAATTTGTAAGCAATCCCGTAAAGCCACGTGGGTTGACTCGACTGCCTTCCCATTCTTGAAACTCGATCCCACCGTCAGAGATGCTGACGTGTACGGCCCCGATGATATCTATTTCCGCTCTGGCCTCCGGTGGTGCACCGAATAATTTCTCTTCTTCAACCTCTCTCTCTCTCTCCTTCCTTCGTCTCGCTCTGAAAATTTCTGCGGGCTCTGATCATAAAACAAAAAACAACACCAAAACCAAACCCAGCAAAAACCGAGAAGAAAAGCATGAAGCTTTAGTACCAAACTCCCAAACCCCCCAATTCCCGAAACATGGCTGAGACTGCGGCCGCCGCCACCTCATCTCCCAAACCCCAAATCCCTTCCCCAAACCCCATCATGGACCCACAACAACAACAACAACAACAACAACAGACACAGACAACCTTAACGAATGCAACAGCAACCTTAACACCACCACAAGCACAAACTCAGCCCCAAACGCCAAACATAACCAACTTGTCTAATTTACCTCAAACCCCACAAATCTCTTCTCCTTCTCTTGACTCACAACAACAGCAGCAGCAACAGCAACAACCAATTCTTCAGCAACAACAACATTTGCAGCAACAGAATGTCGCAGCAGTGTCAGGGTATCAAATCCCTCAAACCCTGCAAAGATCTCCCTCTATGTCTCGATTGAGCCAAATCAACCAGCAGCAGCAGAGCCAATACGGCAGCGTCTTGCGGCAGCAGCAGCAACAACAACAGGGATTATATGGGCAGGTGAATTTCGGTGGTGGGTCGGGTTCTATTCAGCAGAATTCACAGAGCCAGCAGCAATCTGGTGGGCCTAACTTGACCCGGTCAGCACTCCTGGGTCAGAGTGGCCACCTTCCCATGCTGGCCGGACCAGCGGCAGCTCAGTTGAACTTGCAGTCGCAGCTGTTGGCCTCTGTATGTATTGAATTGTTCTATTGTTTTGTTTTATGGTATTTGTGTTAAAACGTCTCCCCCTTTTTCTGTCCTTGTTTATTATGTGTTGGCATAATTTCCGTGTCTTTAAGTTGTTTTGGGGTTGGTTTTCTTGGTGTCAAGTTGTCAAAGAATGCTTTTTTTGGGGCATTCATGTGGTAAATTATTGATTTGGGAACAGCATTGTCGTGTATGTAAGTTTGACATAAGTGAGCTAGTTTTTCTATGTACTTGTTCTCTAAAGCTAGTAAGGTTTTGGTTGTAGCCGAGGCAAAAGGCTGGGGTAGTGCAAGGGTCGCAATTTCATACTGGTAATTCAGCAGGACAGCCGCTACAGGGAATGCAAGCAATGGGAATGATGGGTTTGGGGTCCCAGCTAAGACCTACTGGGGCTCTTGCGTATGCTCAACAGAGAATGAATGCGGGGCAAATGAGACAGCAGCTGGCGCAACAGAATCCACTTGCCTCTCAGGTGTGAACTTTTCCCTTCTCTGCTGTTGAATTTGTTGATTCTGAAACTTTCTTGTTTCCTGTCACCTGTGATAATATTTGGTGTTCTGGGTTTACTTGTGTGCTAGTACATGGAGAATATTTTGATGTCAGTAATAACGCTTGCCACTGAGCAAATATACTTTCTTTTTCTTTTTTTTGAGAAATTACACCGAAGCTTCTTGAATAATTGAGCTGGTTGGCGATGTGGTTATTGGAATTTTCCCTACTAAGTTATTGCAGTACTGTTGGATTTGTTTCTCATGAGTGCTGTTTGGTGCTTGTAACCCTATATTGCTTGTCCTTGCATTGAACCGTGGAGTATGTGTACCGAGCATGTGATATTTTTGACTGGACATGGCACCTTTACACTTCAATTTTGGGGGAAATATTGTAAAAAGATAAAATTTTGTGGTTGCATTTATAAATTTTAACTACTGGCATGCAGCGTTGTATGTTGGACTCTTCAGTTCTGGCAGTGGATGCACCCAGGTCTAACACCTTCTCATCAGGGTTGTTTAGTTTAGAGTGTCTTGTTCAAAGCTATCTTTTACTACTTTATACACCCAAGCTATGCCAGTTCTGTTGCTTTTCAGGTGCATTTTTTAGTAGTCTCTGAGGAAGTCTTGCTTCCTTTGTTTGAATGTTTAGTAAAGGATAATAATTGAACATGCAACTCACATGGTTCTAATTTGGAAATGTTTGGTAATCAAACAGTCGATGACACCCTTTTTGCGGACGTTCCATAGTTCTATCTATATTTTATGCGTGTTTTAGATACAGTTTCGGTGCATATTAATAGCAGCAATCTATCTTGAAAAGCTACAGGTTCAAAACTTACCACGGACATCATCATTGGCATTTATGAACCCTCAGCTAGCTGGTCTGTCTCAGAATGCACAGTCAACTTTGATGCAGAACTCTCTGTCACAGCAGCAGTGGTTGAAGCAAATGCCAGGAATGTCTGGTCCTGCCTCACCTCCATTCCGGCTTCAGCATCAGAGGCACCCACAGGTTCTTTTGCAGCAGCAATTGGGTTCATCTCCCCAGTTGCACCAAAATTCATTGACATTAAACACTCAACAATTAACCCAACTTGTACAGCAGCAGCCATCCATGGGCAACCAACAACTTCAGCAGCAGCAGCAACAACAACAACAACAGCAGCAGCAGCAGCTACAACAACAACAACAGCAACAGCAACAGCAGCTACTACAACAGCAACAACTGCAACAATTACCCATTCATCATCAGCAGCAGCAGCAACAATCGCCAAGGATGCCAGGACCTTCTGGGCAGAAGTCTCTTAGCTTGACAGGATCTCAGCCTGATGCAACAGCATCAGGTACAACTACACCAGGGGGAAGTTCAAGCCAAGGAACAGAAGCAACCAATCAGCTTCTTGGGAAGAGAAAGATACAGGATTTGGTTTCACAGGTGTTTTTAGTGTCTCAGTTTTTATCTCACTCGCCTTTATTTGTTAGATTGTTCTATTAGGCGCCTTAAGTTTCTCATGATTTTTTTGGCTCTGCTCAGGTGGATTCAAATGGGAAAGTGGATCCTGAAGTTGAAGATCTTCTGTTGGAGATTGCTGATGACTTTATTGATTCGGTGAGACTCGTAACCAAGCCAACCTCTATTTTCTTTTGATACTAAGCCAACCACTAATTATGTGGGAAATCCTATATAAAACCATGCTTCCTGATTGCTTAGTGGTCCATTCAATTTTGAGTTCATGATCATATATGACAATGTGAACTTAATTTCCTGAGACGAAGACATTCCTACAAGTTGGGTTGGCACAGGGTCAGTGTGTGAGTGCTACCCAAATTTCGTTGTAGCAATAATGTAAACAGATTTTTGCTTCTTTTTGATTTGAGACCTGACTTTTTCTGCAATGGATGCAGGTAACAACATTTGCATGCAGTCTGGCCAAGCACAGAAAATCTTCAACCTTAGAGTCAAAAGATTTATTGCTTCACTTAGGTTTGTGGTGGATTTTTATCTTATTTCTGTTGTAACTTTCTATTATGTCCCCAGAGGATATTTTGAGTGTCTCTTAAGAATCTAATCAGTATTTTTGATACTGTTGTTGGCGGAAATGTAAGAGTTGGCTTATCATATGGAGTAGGGAATGAAGTTTGCTCTGGATGCATAACAGATTATAGAAGTCAACAGAAAAGTGGCATTACTAATTTGGTTTCTTTTGTTACTCTAAAGTGAACCAAAGCTTGTGAGGATGAATCTGATGATTGAAAAATATGTGCAGAGAAAAACTGGCAGTTGACAATTCCTGGATTTTCAACTGAAGATCGTAAATACCAAAGAAAACCTGTAAGTAATCCAAAAGTTAGTCTCTCCTTGAGTATTAATTTGTTTTGTTATGCCTGTGCTTTGCTTCGTCTATTGACTATGCATAGCCTGTGCTTTTTTCCCCTTTATTAGCCTAATGATAAATGGTTTACCATATATGTTTCTCTCCTTATGCACACAGTCAAAGCGCATCCTTGCAATCATTCCATGCCCAATTTTTCCCCAGATTTAGAACAGTAGAATCATTTCCGAACAAATTTATATTGCAGGAGATGCATTTTAATATTTTGACCTTGAATTTTCAGGTACCAAGTGACCTCCATAAGAAACGCCTTGATATGGTTAGTGCCATCTCTTTATATATGTTGTATTCATTCCCCACCATTCATCGCTTAACTTTTTCTCTTCTTATCCTAACCTTTGTGTCAGATTCGAACGTTGATGGAGTCGTCGCACACTGAAACCAATAATAACATTCAGAGTCCTAGAGAGATGGTTAGACCGGGTCTTGGCAACCCAGTTGTTTCTAACCACCTGATGAGACCTTCCCCAAGTTCAGAGCAGCTACTTTCACAACCAGCTGGTTCTCAAATGCTACAGCAGATAACACGGTTTTGATGGATAGAGGTTCTTACTCCTAATACAACTGATGCTGATGGAGTGGGACTACGCAAACACTCTCGATGAGCATTTAAACTTTCAAATAAAATAAACTTACTGATTTTAGTTGTACGAGATAAGAATTTAGACAAGATATGGAGATTGCTTTTGTTGTTCAGAGTAGGCAGTGGCATATGTATTATGAGGTCCCTGCATCGATTGATATCCTGGTAAGGTGGGTGCAAAAATATCCAAATTAGAGGAGTTTGTTTTTTACTAGTCTTGGTTCAAGTTGGAGCTGCTTATAGTGGCATTCATTTTCAGATATCTTTGTTTTCAAAACTAACCTCTTCATGAATTTTTTTGCTTTGCAGTTTGGATTGATTGAAGCACAAGTTCTAGCTGGGATTGGTTAAAGTGTAGTTGTAATTAATTGTGAAGTAGAATCAGCAATCCAAAAAAGATTATGGCGGCAATTTGTATAATTTTATCAATATCCTTGTCGATGTATGATGATTTTCTTTTACTTTTTGGTGAATAGCGGCGAACTGGATATTCTCGAGTTGATGATCCCATAAATTTGGCTTTTGATCAGAGTTCAGAACTCGTCCAGCTTAGGAGTCTGTAAATCAATTCCTTACTCAGAAGAGATGTTTAATGTTTTATTGTACTATCTAAAACTTAGTATAGTGGAAGATCTTCTATTTCATTAAACAGATTCCTTAGTACTTCCCACTCGAACAGAGCCAAACCATATCCTTTCCTCCTTTCTGTTTCTAATTCTTTTTAGTCTAATAATTCATACAGCCAAAGACTAACCAGTTTGTTGAGTTATGTAATAAGTGACGATCTTAATACAAAATGACTTTCCCTTTTGGACGCTGTACGTACGTAAATATATAGTTGCATCAGATTCTTAACCTTGGGTAGCTATGGAGGTGACCCCAGGTGGAGAATTAATTCGACGATACTTACACGCTATCAGGGGAAGAAAACCTAACAGGGAGAGAAAGAAAGGTAGATATTCATGTACCAAAACCTGCATGGAAGGTGCAGGCGTATTCCTTCACTGATCTTTTATTATAAAAGCATGCACTAATTAACAAAGCAACACCAAACCAACTACAAAATATATAGTTCTTTCATTGTGTTTTATCTTCCTCCTCCTGTTCTTTCACGTAAAAATGGCTTACCTTGCATCAGAACTGGCGGAGTTGCTGAGATCTATCGTTCTCCACCAGAAAGAGCTACAAGTAACCCTTTCCAGCGCCAAACCCGCCGAAGAACTCATCGAAAACCTCCTGGACATCAAGCTAGAGCTCGCCGATGCAGAGAAGAAACAATGGCAAGAGGCTCGCATCAAGAACTGGCTCCAAGAACTGAAAGAAGTATGTTACGGCTTGGACGACGCCGTTGACGAGTGGAGCGTCGCCGTACTCACAGCAGAAAGTAAGGGCGCCAAGTCTAAGAGCATGGTACGCGCCGCCTCCCGTTACTCCTCTTGCCTCCCTGGAGGTAAGCACCTGCGTCCTGATATTTATGATAAGATAAAACACTGGAATGCAAAGCTAGGTAATCTTGTGCATAAAAAAGTTGGGTTCAACTTCAACTTCGAAAAAAACATCGACAACATAATTGATTGCTCCGTGATTCTTCACAAGCCGACGGTTAGAGGAACGTACCCTGAAAAGGTAGTGGAAAAACTGCAGAGCAGCCTTGATCATGATGTCATTTTGTTGGTGGGTGATGGTGGGATTGGAAAAACTACTGTGGCGCAATCAGTCTTCTATGGCCAAAACATAAGTGGAGACTTCGATACCAGAATATGGGTGTCTGTTTCACAACGTTTCGATGAGGCCGGGTTTAGTAGGAAAATGCACGTATCTCTTTCTGGTTCATCAGGAGGGCAGCAGGATGGTCATCATCATGTCATGGAAAACAAGGAAGATTCGTTTAAAGGCATAAAAGAGCGGACTGATTCTAGTTCATCAGGAGGAGGAGGAGGACAGGATGATCATCATCATGATCATGTCGTGGAAAACAAGGAAGATCTTTTTAAATGCATAAAAGAGTGGACTGGTGAGAGCAAAAGATTTCTTCTTGTCCTTGACGATGTCTGGGAAGTCGATGAAGTGACGTGGAAGAGTTTGGTTGGTCCTCTCCAGTCTGGTCTGTTGTCAGGAAGCAAGATTTTGGTGACTACACGTAATCAGGATATTGCAAATCATAGAATGGAGAGGTATGATACGGTTCTGATGGAGGAATTGAGCGACGAGGATTGCTGGTTAATATTCAGTGAAATTGCATTTGAAGAGAAAAATGGAGGAGGAGACAAAGGACATGAAAAGTTGGAAAAAATTGGGCGGGATATAGTGAATATGTGTAAAGGTGTGCCATTTGCAGCCAAGGCCGTAGGGAGCTTTTTAAGAAACAAGAAACCTGATGAGGAGGAATGGCAGGCTGTTTTGTACAGCCCCTTCTGGGAACATGGAGTTTTTGCTCCTCTACTGATGAGCTACTATGAACTCTCCGCCAAGATGAGGCAGTGTTTCTTGTATTCTGCTGTTTTCTCTAAGTTCTACGAGTGGGAGAAGGATGAGCTAATCAGTCTATGGATGGCCCAAGGTTATTTAAGGGCATCAGAGGGTATAGAGATGGAGGGAATTGGGGAACGGTACTTCAACAATTTGAAAGCTCGGTCTTTCATTGAAGAATTCAAGGAAAAAGAAGGAACAACAATCAAGTGTAGAATGGATGGTCTAGTGCATGATTTTGGTCAACTCTGTTTGAGCAATGAATCTGCTTATGGGGAGAAGATGAACAGCAAGGCAATATTGGGACGGGAGGACTCTCATGCTGGGGTAAAACATTTGTGGGTAGGCGATTTTGATCTGTTGAAGAAGGATTTAAGTGATTCTTTGATAAGTTTAAGAACACTGCGCAGCCTCATCGTGACACGAGGGACAACAACTTCAGACAACAACGAGGGCATAGATCTACCTCAAGCATTTCTTATGCTGACTTCTTTGAGAGCGTTAAGGTTGAGTGGCATCAACCTCGGGTCAGTTCCACCTGAGATTTGGCTTTTGGTACACCTGAGGTATCTCAATTTGTCCCATAATAAAAACCTGAAGCAGCTGCCTGAAGAAATCTGTTACTTGTACAATCTACACACGCTCGACATCACCTCGTGTTGTCTGATTAAAGCGCTGCCTGATGCCATGGGAAAGCTCATCAACCTTAGGCATCTCAGGAATAGTGGGGCAACAGGATTGGGACAGATGCCAAAAGGAATAGCTAGTTTAAATTCTCTCAGGACCCTGAATCTGTTTGTTGTGGGAGGGAAGGGTGATGATCTTGGGTGTTTGAGATTCTTGACCGAGCTTCGAAATGGTTTGGAGATAAAGGGATTAGGGGAGTACTCAATAACTGAAGTGCAAGCCAAGGAAGCCCAACTCAAGAACAAGAGACTCCTCAAAGCTTTGGTACTTCGGTTTGACAGAAAAAATGAAGAAGAAGAAGAGGGTAATTCTACCAAAAACAAAGAAAAGGAAGAAGAGGGAACAGTGCTGCGTTCCGATTATCAGGTACTTCAATCTTTAGAACCACCTCCAGGTTTGGAATCTCTGGAGATACACGAGTACGAAGGCAGCTTCCTGGCCCCTGCTTGGTTGATGTCAATGTCCAACCTAGGAAAGGTGACCCTCAGCTTCTGCAAAAACTGCTGGAAATTGCCTATGTTAGGACGACTGCCTAATCTTGTACATCTAGCAGTAGAAAAGATGCAGAGGGTGGAAAGAGTGGGTACTGAATTTCTGGGGAAATACCCAATATCCAAAAGTCCATTCCCCAAACTGCAAAGCATCAAATTTTCTGACATGGACAACTGGGAGGAATGGAGCTTTGGGATCTTAGAAGGAAACACAGAAGAACTTGTAATGCCATCCCTTCAAAATTTACACATTGAGGGGTGCCCCAAGTTGAGGAAACTCCCAAACAAACTCCTGCGGAATAATTCCCTTAAACGTTCCTTCCTACGTTGCCCTAAACTAAAGACAGGACAAAATGGACAGGAATATCGCCTATCTCACATCCATACTGACCCAAGGTAATGAAAATCAGTTATGGCCTGGGCCGATAGTTGTATGTACATATATTGCATTTCAGTTTGGTTATCTTCTTCCTTTCTCTTTGCTAACGTGGAAGTTTAATCTTATTCCCAGAAGCATCAATCCAATTGCCTCACGAGGTGCCTCTGTTAGTTCCAATCCCTCCCTCTCTATGGAAAATCTGTAGCAAAGACAATAATAAGCAGTGTCAGGTCCACTTCCAAGCTCGTCATCGAATTGCTGGTTGCTGACTGTTGTGGTTAGATTTGGAGGTTAATGCTGCATGCGCGTTTCTGCGTTGTTGGAAATGAATTATGGACAAGATTTCCATTTGTTGGTGATGATGATATTCGCCTTTTTATGGTTTGCTTTCTGAAAAGAGTACTGAAAGCCTAATACCGCTCTTAGGTGTGAACTAAGTTAAATTAAGGAGTTAAAAAAATAAAATAAAAGAAGTTTAGCAACCTCTACTATGGGAATGATAGTAAAAATTGTATGTCATGAAATGTATTTTTTTTTCCTCGTTTTCTTTTCTTCTTTAAGGGTGTACTTAATAATATATATGTATAAAAATAATTCTTTTAAGAACTATGGTGTATGCAAAAAAATCCTTGGGAGACTCATCTACTACAACCAGGTGTGCTTCTCGGGTGGATTAATCGGTACAAAGCTTCCGTTTTGATATCAGATGGGAAAACCAAAAAAAACATACTACTAACATTACTCATGAATATGATAATACATTTCTAATCATCAAAGCTTTAATTAAGTAATTTGCATACATGGCGACACTATAATAAACTACATCAAATGACTGAGCAAAAATTAAAGCATTCTCTCTGTTCCCGTCTTTGTGTTATTGTAAGGAGGAAATGGAATACTCCCACACTCCTAAACAAGACATACTCTTCCATTCACACGAAAAATAGAAAGAAGAAAAAAAGAAGCACTCACCTTTCTTTCTCTGCTTAATTATAAATATTGATTTATTTTGTAGCAAGCAACTACGAAAACTTAAAAAAAAAAGAAAAACTGACACACACAAACACACACGTTCCTTTCAATCATAATTATCATCAACTAACAGGGATTTGTTTATATTGCTCACTCAAGCCAAGATGCGACATCAAGAGGCGAACATGGGTTAGCAGCTCTCCTCCTCTTCTCAGTTGTTGAGTATGAACGCTCCAGTCGCTCTGGGAAGCAGCATAAGCAAGCATTTCAATCCACACCTCACTGATTATCTTCCACTTTCGCTGACTATATTCTGGTAATGACAATTTCCTGGCAAGCATACACCCATGGACCAGCATGTACTTACTTGTCCCGTAAGCTCCTGTTACGCTTGGCGTGTACTCAATAGGCGTTGCAATGGTATCTTCCAGCCTTCCATGCTCCATATCAAACATCTCCAGACATGCATCCCGTTCATCTGCAAATGTTCTTCCATTGAAGAATCGCGAAACCTCGTCAGAAGCATCTCGAAACCTCGAGAATCTAATCCCCGTGTCACCATTCCCCTTGGGTAGCATGCCTGGTCTCAGGACAAAGAGATAGAACAAGTAATCAGACAGGCACTTGCTCACTTCACGCTCTTTACCAGTATTGCCTGAATCCTTGTAGAAACAAAGATCAGTAGCTATGTGCCATATTAGCAGACTCCGGTTAAAATCCACCTCGGTTGTGCACCACTTGAATTCCTCGGCCAGCCTCATTTTCTTAAGAGCTTCTTGTCCTCTCGCTGATGTTATTTCCTGACGTAACCCCTCGTTATGGAGGTCATCTATGATCCTGTTACCCTTCTCCAGGAGTTGTGCAAATATCAGTTCTTTCATTTCACCACTTACTGGCTTCCTTCTCACGTCCATGCTCCTGATCTTTTCATCAATTCCTGTAAATTTCATGATGTACTCGCATTTGGATGGTACTGATTTCATTCTTTTTTTCTTCTTGGATGTGAATGGTAGTGATCTTATTTTGAACCTGGTTGAATTACGTATAAGGCTATATTGCGCCACAGTTTCAGACCACCTCTTTCCATGTATCCAAAAAGCCAACCGACTTGTATCGCTTCTGGTCAAGTAAGTGTGAAGCTGGAAAACAGAATCGGCAAAGAACCCAGGGGCAGACTTGGTCAGCCAAATCGTTGTCCAATCAGAGAACAGGAGGCTAAAGAAAGCACAAAGCTCCAGGAAGAATGCCCCACCCAGCAAAATGTAGGCCACGGTTATGTCGGTGCCGGAGTAATGATACTGCGGGTCCAGGCTTTTCTTTCTGTTGTGATGATCGAGAAGAATCGTGAAGGTAACCAGTGCAGCTAATGTGGAGAGTGAGCTAACAAATCGACAGAAGACACCGGGGCGAGTGAAACTCACAGCCGCCTTTGTAAAATGCTGGTCGTAGATGAAACCCAGCTCCACCTCTACTAGCTTGAAGGCATCTTTGGGTGACTGGCAGGAAATGATGGAGTGGCTGTCTTTGAGTTCGGAGTAACCCAGGACGAAATCTCCGAAGAGATAGATGGACATCCTGAACAAGTAAAGCGCTTGGTGAAGATAGTTTGTCCTGTAAGAATTTGTTATGATGGGAACATAATGTCCCCTAGGGACAACCATTATCTCCTTGGTGTCCAGCCGCACCCGAGGAAGAGAAGACAGCAACCTGTCTTTGATGCTCTTGGTGCTAGAAAGTTTGAGCACCCAAACCCTTTCTCCGTATTTGATGATTCCTGTCACGAAGATGGGGATTGCAAGATAAGTAAGGGGGCTGCTCCTGGGAGACTGCGCGAAGGCATAGATGGCCACTGCGGTCTGGAATGCTAGATTGAAGAAGTGTCTTAACCAGAGCTCGTTGTCTTCAAGTGCGTAAGCCGTGATTGTGTCAGGTCCACCCAGGTGTAAGAGAAGGATAGGTGCCCAGAATGCCCGGATTGGGTTGAAGTGGTCCGCTTGGGCCTTGGCTAGGGTGCTCAGTGCAGTTGTGGCCACCATGTCTGCCCCCAAGTACGCCGACCAGAGAACGATTGTGAGCCAGAGGCTTGACATGTACTTCCTCCGAGAACCAAACGTGACGAGGATGATTTGTAGTGACAAACTAGCCAAGACCATTACACCAGTATCCCATTTCCCCCACATCCTCTTCGATGCTTTTAGCAGGTTGCTGATCATCTTCTCCCAAGACATATTAATTAATTGGAACTTCTAGCAATAGAAAGTGATCATGATCAATCATCAACACTACTCTTTTTGCATGGATATCAAACTAGAGAGCGGCGTGAAACTAAATGCATTTTCGCATGTCAGGGAGCTAGATTGGTCAATGCACTAACAGATGCACACACATAACATCAGCTCGTGATAACGAAAATCATGTATAGCACAACTGCTCATTCTACACTATTTAATTACGTGTAACAATCTATATATGTTGAACATGATCAGCTTATATATATACCTATTTTGTAATATTATCTATACTTACCAGGAAAAGGGAAATCCCCCAAGAAAGCTGGAGACCAAGGAGGATTAAATATATGTGTATTTGTTCTGACTCTTATCCCGCCGCCTTTTTCAGTGCCTACTGGTACTGTTCAACTGCAAATGCCTACAATGAAGGCCCTCAAAATATTGCCACATGCATGATATACACCAAGCCAAGCTGATGAGGAGGTTTTATTTTACTATTTCTGGGACTAGTAGATAGTATATATATACTTATGTCCTCGTTAGAGTAACCAAGATGTTCCAGAAAGAATAAAAGAGAAACCAATCTGACCTTCTAGCTATAGATGTTTGAAAAAAGTAACACTTGATTTAGCATGGAATTTTTCTTTTGCCATGGAGCATCCAAACAAGGTAGAAATGTGTGCAATGTTTCAAGTATCTTTACTTTTTAGCTTGGATGCGCGAATGTATTGTTCTCTAGGACTGACAAATGTCACACTCCAGAAGAAGTTACACCCGAAACGTGATTTTCGCATGTCAGGGAGCATGCTTATAGGTAGTGAAAGGTAGAACTTCTTGTTATGTAATGTCCATAGAGTATTAATTTACAACATTTTTAGGAAAATGAATTTTTATTCAATTTTTTTTACAAACTGATATGCTAAAAGTTATAAAACGAAAACAAAAAAAAAGATCATTGGTCTCCTAAAATTGTAAGATAAGGTTATTTATCATGAGCAGTTCTGTATAATATAAAATTTTCATATAGATTTGTTGGTATATATGTAACATTGCTCACATTTTTACGGTATAGCTATAAATGAGCGAAGCGAAAATATACGCATGACTCCCTATATATATATATATGAGTGACTAATTAACCGATGCAACACTAAATGACAGGAAAGAAAATAAGACCAGAGACGGACGTGATACTCGAATTAATGGAATGACTTTAACTTGGAGCATCGAAAGGTTGGGAAAATTGCATGTTATGTTTCAGGCTATCTTTATCTGTCAGCTCAGTACGTAAAAGCTACTGCTATATGCCAAAGTAGGGGGACAAACTTGTAGCTTTAATATTATTATATGCTTCCTCGTTTTTAGCAAAGAATATATCTATGGGTTAGATTTCAAATGCAGTAATGGATTGATGCTTTCATAAAATTGATGTGTCAAACATCATCACGACCAAAGCCATGTTCCAAGTAATTTTTTTTCTCTTATAATGTTGAATTCATCACAGTACTACTTATGGTGAATGCGAGTAACGAAACTATATTACCATGAGTTTTTGTAAACAAAATTGGCACCGATAAATTTTGCTGTGTAATAAGAAATATTTTTATTTTATTTTTATGGTACCATTATCACTTTGGTGAATTTATTAATTGTATTCACACAAACTTTGGTTTTAAAAAAATGGGTAGATTAAATATTTTCCTTAGGAGAGCGCCAATTATGGCCTAGACGTGACAACTCATAAAACTCGGGCCCGTCTAACTCTGATTTACCAAGACTTGGGCTATTACGGCCCACGAAATAGGTCCAGCAGCTACAGCCACGGTAATCGAATATCCAGCCGAATCGGTTGTAATTTCTTGCAAAATACTAAAACAATTATGCACCGTTATTACTATTGACATCTTTCCTCCTACCTTCATTATGTAAGGAAGCATTTTTTTTATACAACGACAGGCATGATTGAGATAGCAATTTTTGGCTCTATTTTTGGTTTTTGGCATCATCAATTAATCCATTTTCGTACGGACATGATTGAGATTGCGATTTATTTTAAGGGAACACGAAACATGGCTTGGAGCCTCAATGGAGGCCCTGGAGATTTAAAATGAAGGTCACTAGTCTCGAATTTATATCCATTTCAGCTGTCTTTGTATCTACGGAGACATGCCTCGTATTTATATACTCCTTACTCTAGTGTTGGTTTTATGCCAGACTCTATATTTCCCCCTGTTCCCTTTTTAGCAGAAGAACCATTTTTCCTTTTGAAGGCAGTAGACTGCCTAGTGTCCCAACGATTACGCCGACAAGAGGTTGATCTTTTTTTTGTCTCCTCCAATTAAAAGGTTGATATGAAAGGTGGGTGAAGCATTGAGTACATAACGTCCTAGTCTTCTCCATTTGATGATTGAAGTTAATTTCTTTTTCCATTTGAGTTTTTTGTGTTTTCTAATTTGCAACTCAGACTTGTACTTGAACTCGTGAAAGTTGCACAAGTGTAATTACCGTAGAAAAAATGTTGCAGATGGGAACGCTAATGAATCATACATTTCGATGATTTGAAGTAGTCTGTGTTACGCTTAAAAAGGAAAAAAAGCAAAAGGATAAATGTTAATTGTTCTTTTTTTTTTTACCATTTGGTAACCGGAGCAAAGCTCTTGACTAATCTTAATTCGACCCGGGTCGCGTACACCTAGTTATCGTGTTTGAGTCTCTAATAAAAATTTTCAGCTTACACGAAAACTCAACTCGTTGCATGATTATTACTAGAGTGATTTATATCATGACCAATGTCGCTCAAATACTATTGAGGCTGTCTTTATAAATATTTAAATGTTTATTTTTTCCAATGAATCGATGCATATAATTTTCCACAATGATTGGGTGTGGTTATAAAGTCAATGAACAAAATGTAAAACGTGTCCTATAATATGAGGCCTACAATCATAAATTCGGTGCGAATGTGAACCAGCCACTTGCATATTGTTGTCGGTGTTCCTCTTGGTAAAACATAGGAGAAATGACAATACAGGTACTATTCTCAGGAGGTAATGGCAATTATTTCTCCCCAGTTCCTGGAAAGCACATGGGAGATTAAATACGATGGACAAGAAATTATCAACACCAGGTTGTCATTTGTCACTGCAACTTCCTACAGTGGAGATCGAAGAATCTTTTTTATTTAAGAGGATTTTTGTTAAGTTTTGGTGGGCTTTGGATGCCAATATTAATTGCTGGCAGTGGATTTGTGGCGTGATTTCGCTTTTGCGTCCTTTAGTGAGAGAATGATCGACCTGCCTGGAATTTCAAGATTCACAGGAATATTTTTCTTTTTTTGGTTGATACTAATCCATGAAGGTTGAAGATTCACAGGAATTAATACCTATCGGGAAGCAGATTTTTTAGGTTAACGTCAGTTTTGAGAAAGTGACTTCGAAATAATACGAACAGAAACGTAAGAACTAAGCAGGCCTATCGCTGACATCAGAATTTTATGATCTCCCTCTACAAATATTAGAATTACTACAACGTAGTTTTCAGCCTTTATTAGAACAGCTACTGTAGTGACTAAATATCAGCAGTCGTAGGTTGAATTATAACCAAAAGAAAAAAAAAAAAGCATGCAGTTTGAATTCTAATTGAAGCTTAATAGCTTGTTGAGTAGCAATTTCATGTTGGAAATGAATTCAATCTATAATAATATTTTTGTCATTTACACACTATTTGTAGATTTAGGGATCTAATTACTACTAATAGGTGTTCAGGAAAAAAATATTCTTAGAAATTCATTTCACAAAAAAATTGATCATACCAAACAGCTGGGCTTAATGGATGTAATTCGTACTTCATTTCTTTCATAGGGGTAAAACTAGAAAAAGTGATGTGAGAGTAGCCAACCATGATGTGAGAGTGGACTGTGGAAAGAAATAAAACTTACTTTGTTATTGGTCGGAGGTGTACGATACTGATACTAGTGTCCTGTTAAAAAAGAGAGGAATGAAATATAATGCTTCAAAATTGTGGACACTTTGGCTCCCATGTGGCCATGTCCCTTGGTTTTCCTACTAATAATTTGGATGCCTTAAAAAGCTTTTTTCTTTTAGAAGTAGTTTTTGTCTTGATGTATCAGGAATGTGTTATTTTTGTGCATCTTTGTTATGGTTGAATGGTAGCCGCCGCCGTCCACAAGTACGATAATCCTGTGTGGGCTGGAAACTTTTGACTTAGTTAGTTGAGGTTAAAACAACACTCCTATTAAGTTGAGAATTCGAATCCCACCGACCGTCTCTCTTGATGAGCAATTTGTAAATACTACTGTAAATACTCGTTGAGCCCGGTAGTTTGTCCTTATCTTGTATTGAGTAGCCTCCCTTCAACCTAAACTTTAATTCAACAAAAAAAACTCTTTTTTTGTTGTGAGATTTAATTATAAACTAGTGAACCAAATTTAATTTGTCCCACTTGATGGTGCTAAAGCATGTCCGTTGTTTGTATGTGCTCTCAAACGAGGCTGCGCAATTTATTCTTTACTTACTCGTTGGGAATATTCATGGTATAATGACAACACTAAAGTTAATAAGTTCCCTAACGGTGAGGCATGGCAATTTTTTAATGAAATTTGGCATTTAAGAAATGTATACAAGATTAACTACTAGGTACAGTAAAAAAAGATTAACTACTAGGTAGCTCAACTCAACCACTGATCATATGCACCAACCAAAAAAAGGCACCAACCAAAAAAAGAGGCAGTTCTACATGTCATATTTGATGTGACCAAAAAAAAATGCCATGCACTCAGGAAGACTGAAACAAATAAATAGATACGATTTTGCCCCCCAAAAAAGAAGAGATACACTTTTTTTTTTTGTCGAAACTGATGAACATTCATTAATGATAGGAATCGAGTACAACATACGTAGTAAAATAACAAAGACTGCTAAACACAAGGGAAGGAACATAATCAAAAGCTACAAACATGAAGAAATAAAATCGCAAACAGAGTATGGACTATGTATACAAAATGATTGCTCCTAGAGCCAGACATAGGCAAAGGTTAAAACTCAAACTAGGAAACTTGTAGCTACCCATGAACGGGAGGACGATCTGTCCGCATAAAGCAGGACTAGCCCCAAATAGCAAACAAATTCGATTACGGTGGTCGGTAGCTATCGGCTTTATCTCTGGACCACGAGCAAGCCATGCAATAGCCATCACCGGAGAGATGGAAGAAAGCCAATATCCAAAAAAGAAGAGATACACGAACAAATTGTTGTATATACTTTTCATTTAGGAGGTGAAGCACATATAGATAGAGTGAATCACTAAAGAAGAATAGTATATCTCCTCCCAAATGCTCCAAAACTTGTACCAACAGGCAGCTATATATATATGTCCCGCATATTCAAATTCGCCCAAGCCAAATTGAGATGAAAAAACTCGTCTGTTCTTTTAAAGAACTTTAGTTGATGATCAGATCAGCCAGCAAAACTACATGTATCTTCCTAATTGTTTGCATATTCATATGCTTGGAAAATATGATGGTCCAGCCCCAAAACAAATAACTATCTACCGAAATACGGGATCATGTCCCGGTAAAAAGTTTATAGGAAGCAAAGACAGTAATCTAATTAACTAATTATTTGACACAATTTTGTCGCCCGTTCTTTATTTTTTTTGGTACATCCGAATTTTAGTAACTACCGGCCACAATCCTATCGCAAAACTATTATCAATCCCACCATTAGGATCCAACCCGAACTCTTAACTAAAACACCAAGAGATGTGTTACTACCATTGGCTCATGAATGACTTTTGTTCAACCGCGCTTTATTTGATTCATTTTTTTTTTTTTTGAATATCGATATATGTATGCACCGATGCGAGAATATGCATATATATTTGGGTTTGTTTTGTAATGTTCGGTTTTCCAGCGTCAACAGACGCTGCAAGAAAGTTAGCTAGCTTTGGAAATATATGGTGGGACAGGTGTAAGACGTACATTCTCTATCTACATCTACATCATAGAAAATGAAAAAGAAGAGAAAATATAGAATTCCCATTGGATACATAAAATATAGTTCTTTTTGATGCTACATAAAATATAGTTTACTAGCCGTGATTTCTAGGATCTGTTAGGCGAATAAAGATGGTTCCTTGACGCACTTAATTAGCACCCAAATCACTTTCGCGTGCACTCACTGAGTATTAATTTTTTTTTTTTGAGAATTCGGACCGTGCTTTATTACTCAAAGCAAATTGCTACGTAGTACATCAGCAGCAGTGATAAGCAAAATATTATCAGGGATATTACTAGTCCAGACATAACCAGGTTTGTAATCTAAAGCTAAATGGCAGACTACATGAGCTGTCTTTTATCATAAGTATGAGGAATAAAATTAGAAATAAAAGAACTAAATGAAGTAGACAGATATTTTAAGTCTTGCATCAAAAGACCAGTTGGAGATCGCTCTCGTGAGTGTGAGTTTAGAGCCAGTATAGCCTGTTGGGCATCCATCTCCAAGCATAAGTGCTGAATCTGCAGATCTCTGGCCAATTGTAGGCCAAAGTAGGCTGTATATAGTTCGCCATCCAAAGGAGACAGAGAATTCGGTAGAAATTTCACACCTGCCATAACAACTGATCCCTGCCAATCTCTGATGATTGCTCCCAATCCAACCCCTTCGTCACTGAAACAAGCTACACCAGTGTTAAGCTTGTGCCATCCGCGCTGGGGAGGTATCCAATGAGTCTGCCGCTGGCCAGTATGCCGAGTTTGATCACCAATGTTTGCTTGAGTATAGCTGTGTATGAGGTCAAGCGCCTGATGAATGATATGATGGGGACTTGTGTTCTTTTGCTGGAATACCAATAGATTTCGGGCTTTCCACTGTGATCAGGCTATAGAAATAACCTGAACAAGTACGTCACCCCCATATTTCTCTGCAACCATCTGTAGCCATTCTGCCATCGAATCACCCTGCAGACTATTGATATCATGTGGGAGAGGGCTAGTGTTCCACACCTCCCTCGCTTGAGAACATTGCAGCAAGAGATGAAGGCTAGATTTCGGACCATTTTGACACATTGGGCATGTAGAGGCAATAGGGACAAAGCGACGAATTAGGTTCGCCCTAACTGGAAGGATATCCGTGCACAACTGCCAGGCAAAATAACGAAGCTTTGGGGGAATAGGAAGCTTCCATAGTTCTTTCCACCAAGCATTGGAGCAGCTGGCAACAATAGACTGATTGGAGCAAACCTGTGGCTTCTTTGTATTAAGGCAAAATTGATATCCGGTTTTCACAGTATAGGAGCCCGACGGACTATAGTGCCAAAAAGGACTACCTGGTGGGAATCGAGAGCTCAGTGGGATACTTCGAATGAGCTGTGCTTCCTCATGAGAGAAGATGGAGTTGACTAACTCATAATTCCAATCGTCCCCCTCTGCTGTCATTAAATCTGCAACACATGCATCGGCAGGCAAGCCTGAAATCGGTGATGTGGCTTTGAAATTAGAATCCCGTGGAAGCCAGTTATCCCGCCAAACTCCAGTATTCCGCCCTGTACCAACCATCCATCTAACTCCACTGCATAGTAGAGATTGAGCCTTCATGATGCTACGCCAGGTGTAACTAGGATTATACCCTAGCTGGGCTTGTAGGAAATCTGAGGTGGGAAAATATCGGGCTTTGAGTAATCGTGTCAGCAAACAAGTCTCATTTGTAAGTAAACGCTAACCTTGTTTTGCAAGGAAAGCTAGATTAAATTCAGTGAGGGACCTGAAGCCCAAGCCTCCTGTCGATTTCCCTTCACAAAGCTTATCCCATGCCATCCAATGAATCTTGCTCTTCCCATCCTTATGACCCCACCAGAATTTTCTGATCAAAACCTCCATGTCCTCACTAATGGAGTCAGGAATATAGAAGCAGCTCATGATATAATTCGGGATAGCCTGGGCAATAGACTTCACAAAAATCTCCCTACCAGCATCCGATAGAAATCTCTCTTTCTACTGACCCATCTTTTTCAACAATCGATCCCGAACAGTAGCAAAGATAAGTTTTTTAGACCGGCCAACAATAGCTGGAAGACCTAGATATTTATCAAGAGTATTTACAGCCTTTATTGCTAACTCCCCTTGGATTTGAGATATAGACCGATCAGGCACATTTCGGCTAAAAATACTTCTGATTTATCTAGGTTAATCTTTTGGCCTGAAGCTGCTTCATACTGTTGCAAGATAGTCATTATGGTCTGAGCTTCATTAAATGTTGCTCTAGCAAATAACATACTATCATCAACAAAGAAAAGATGAGAGATGGAAGGAGCTTCCCTACATATTTACAAACCATTGATCTGTAAAGACTCTACAGCTCTCTTAATCAAAGATGACAAGCCCTCAGCATATAATAGGAAGAGATATGGAGATAAAGGATCGCCCTGTCTTAGGCCCCTCTTCGGAATAATTGTCTATTGTGGAACCCGATTTATCAATAAAGAATAGGAAACAGTTCTGACACAACGCATAACCAAGTTGATCCACGATAGACTGAATCCCATCCTGCGCATACAAGCCTCTAGAAAATCCCATTCCACTCGATCATAGGCCTTACTCATATCAAGTTTTAATCCCATTTACGCCCCTTACGCCTTCGTTTCATGAAGTGAAAAGATCCAAAAGCAATTAGGGCATTATCTATTATCAATCTACCCGGGACAAAAGCACTTTGCTCCTCTCCAATAATATCCGATAGTATCCTTTTCAACCGATTCGCTATAGTTTTTGTGATAATTTTGAAAACCACATTACATAAGCTGATCGGCCGAAACTGACTGCAATCTACTGGATTCTTCACTTTAGGAATAAGAGTAAAAAAAGGTATGATTCAAGGAAGTGGGATCAGCTCCTCCATTTAAAACACTAAGTACCATAGAACTAACCTCATCTCCAATAAGTGGCCAAAATCGTTGGAAGAATAAGGGTGGCATACCATCGGGACCTGGAGCTTTTTGGGGATGCATTTGTAGAAGGGCCTCATAGATTTCTCCACGAGTAAAAGGTCTACCCAGGATCTGTTGCATATCAGCCATAACACATACAGGGAGGCAATTAAGGACAGGTGCCATGTTCAGTGGGCCATTTGAATCAAAAAGCTGTGAATAAAAATCATTAAAAACCGCAGTAATGGCTCTTGGAGATTTCACCCACTGACCGTTAGAATTTCGAATGCCACTGATCCCATTAGCCTTTCGTCGTTGATCTGCTTTATGAAAAAAGTACCCAGTGTTTTTATCGCCCTCCCGAAGCCATGCCACTCTTGACCGTTGAGCCCATAAAACCTCCTCCTTAAGAATAAGGGCTTCAATCTCTTTGTTCAGCAATCGAGTCTGCTTAACAACATCCGGAGATTGAGGTTTCAGATGTAGCTCATCTAACTGCTTTCGTTTATCCTTCAGCATGGAGATGATATTATCGAAGTTATGTTTACTCCACTCTAGCAGCGAGGTACCACACTTCTGGATTTTCTCTTTCACCCTTAGAATAGGATTAGGTATAACTGTGGTATTCCACGCATTGGTTATAGTGAGTGGGAATCCCTCATCCTTTAACCATACGATCTCGAATCTAAAGATCCTTGGCCTTCAAAATCTGATAATGTCACCCTTGTCCAGTAAAATTTTAAGTGGAGAGTGATCAAAACCTTGCCTGGGGTGGTGCTTGACTAGTGCATTCGGAAACCATTCAGACCAAGATTCAGTAGCCACTAGTCGATCAATACGCTCCCCAATATGAGTAGAGAGATTTTCATGCCCATTAGCCCAAGTATAGTCACAGCCCTGATATCCCAGATCAAATAATTGGAGTAGGCGAAGAGTATCATGAAACCCCTACATAGCACTGAAGGCGTGAGGAGCACCTCCATGTTTTTCCCATTGGAATAGGATCTCATTGATGTCTCCTCCACAAAGCCATGGTCTATCATTGTTCTCATCAATCCTCTTTCACAAGTTTCATGTCCTTTACTTTTCAGTAGTCTTCGGCCAGCCGTAAAGCGCCATTGACCACTATTGTGGATGCCCGCTACCCCAATTAAATAAAATTAAAATAATTAAATGAAAAAGAGTTACCAAAATACTCTTGAAACATGGGGTACAAAAACCGATGCTTCGGCATACAAACATTTTCCATGAAAATGTATTAACAACGAGATGTCACAAAAGTAAAAGAGATCAACCGGCTTAACAAGTAGTAAGCCATTACGGCATCACGCCGACATGATATCACAAAATCAACTCCGGCTAACCGCCGATATAGAGATAAAATATCTATGACATCTCGAGTTAATTCACATGCAGCAGAAGGTGAAAATAATAATAATACACAAGATAGAAAATATCATGCATATGGCCCTATGGATCCCACCGAGAGATAAGCACAACTACCTGCTGAAGTGACTGCGTCTGATCTCTGAGTCGAAGGTATAAGTGAGTCTGCATGCTAACTAAAGTCTGAAAAATAACGGTGGCGATTATGTGAGTCGCCTACTCAGTGAACATTAAAAGTCAAAATATACATGAAAGTGAAGTCATGCTCGTAGGGTGAGTAGTTCACGAGCACAAGTACAGCATACAAGCAAATCAGAATCACATACCAACACATAAGCATCTTATTGTATTATTGTTCTTATTATTTAGATTTAATGCGATATTTTAATTATTATAGTTATTATTTTTATCATTATGGGCCCTCTACTGTGAGTCAAGTCTCGGTAGCGCATCTGATCAGATCAGGGTGTGAAACCCAAATGTCGAACCTCAGAAGGGGTAGATTCTGAGGCCAAAAACCACTGATAAATCTCAAGTGGCCGCTAGCTACCTGAGGGTGCACTCAGACACACCTAACCGGTGCAAGTCTTCCAGGGGTGCACCTACATCCCCTGGGCATGCTAAACCGCATAATGTGACCCGAGGGTACCCAACCCTCCCTCGGGGCTACCAACCGACGCCACAGTAGAATTTAGTATTTTATTCTTATTTACACATTACATTTCTGTTGAAGTACATTATGTCTTTCAGGGAAGTGTGAATGGTATGTGTCCCTGTTTTATCCGGGCCTTCTGCCCATAACTACTCACTATCACCAAAGCATATTTCATGTTATATTTCATAACAGTGTTTCATATAGAAATTAGGCATGTGAGAACAATCAGGTATACAATTCCAATCATCGCATGTAGCAACCAAGGCAAGTAAACAAACAAACCACACCAACATGCATTCACAAAACATATATAAAAAGACTTGTAATGTCACCTCAAAATGCAGAATATGACTTCTTCCCGATCCGGGTCTACAGCTCTCGAGGTATCTCCCGTGCCTGAATACCGGTACATAATATAATCACTAAACCAATTTTAGAAGTAAAAAGGTGCATGTATGCTAAAGGTACGCTCTTATCGCGTAACTCCTGTCCCTAACTAACAAATTGTAAGACTTCCGGGCCTAAGCCCAAAAGGTTATTTTCTCATCCATAACTCCAACGATTAGGGATCGAAGGTTCGGCGATCTAAGTCCATAAACAATTCTCGGGCCTAAAGCCCGCTAAATTCTTAATCACAAATTCCGGGCCGAGGGCCCACTTCCTTAAGTCCCTATTTTACCGATTATGTAATTGGGCTTCGAGCCCGCTCTTAATGTCCGTGAGTTTAATTATTCGTGATTAGGTTCTAAATCCGTAACTTAAGAATCCAATTAAACATCCTAAGCTTCAAATTGAGATGATTGGGCCTGGGCTCGGTTTTCCTAAAAACCGTCCTAAGGTTGTTTCCGAGCCCAAGAGTAGATCGGCCTATGATCTATTCGTGTCGGTAAGTCTTCCCGGCCACACACTCTAACTCTCCGCTCTCGGTAAACCGCAATTCACTAAATGTATAAATATAAATATATTTCGGTAAATATATTCTAAAATTTAAGTACATGGCATAACCGAGACAAATCATAGACAATTACCGTCTAACACTCGTAAAACAGGAATATTGTCCGTTGGCCGAACCCGAGCCTTCGCCGGAAAATTCCCGAGCCCTCGCCGGAACAGTGCGCGCTCGCCGAATTCCGGTCACCCTCGCCGGAACAGTACCCCGACACCACAAAGAAACGCAACAGTAACCTGGAAGGAACCCACAACAAGCTGCCAAAACCCCAAAACCAACAACTCACATCCCATTCTTTGAATTTCATATGCACAAATGACGAAACAGATTGAGAACTACAAGAGGTCACCGGAATACTCACCGGAAAACGAATCCGCAGAACCTGATGCCGGATCCGAGCCCCAAAGTCTCAATGGTGTCAACCGAACACGCGCGCACACACTGCCGGATCCGCCCCACAGCAGCAACCTTCAAACCCGCCACACAAACTTCTGGGCACGAACACCTCAAATTCAACACACACCCGCCGAAATCAACACTGTCAGCAGCAACAATGCAGCCACAGCAGACCCACTACCACCCGAACACCGCGCACAGCCTCCACCACAAACCCAACAGACTCGATTAGAACACAACCCAAGCAATAACATGTCGCCGGAAAGAAAAGAAGAGGAAAAAGGAAGAGTGAGACGGAGGAGAAAGGGGGCAAATGGACGGCGAGGCTTACCAGTACGACGACGGCGCGGTGGCGGCTGCACCTCGCACCGGCCTCCTCGTCTCAGTCGCGGGCGGTGATGGCGGCGTACACCCGAACTCGCTCTCGGGTCTCTTGGTTCGGTCACAGGTCAGGTCGTCCTCGGATCCTCGCCGTTCGACCTGCGACGGCGGTGGCTCAAAGGAAAGAGGAAGTGGGGAGGTGGCGGCGACGGTCTCTGTGTGAGGAAGGAGAAGAAAATGGAGGACGAGGAGGAAGTTGGCAGTGGCCGGTAAGAGAAAGTGGGAAGGAATTATAGGAAGAAAGAGAAAAGAAGAAGAGAAGTGGGGAACAAAGCCGTTGGGGAGTGGCGGCTGAGTGGGAAGAAAACCGCAGGAAGAAAAAAAAAAGAAAGAATGAGAAGAAAGAAAGAAGAAAGTGGAAAAGAGAAGAAAGGAGAAGGGTCGGGCTAGGGTTGGCCGCCCTAGTGGACGACCCGTCGTCCGCTTAGGCGCGGTCAACCCCTGCCTGGTCAACGTTTTTTTTTTAACCATCAAAACGACGTAGTTTAGATTAAAACTACGATAGACGTCGTGTTTCGTTCCAAAACGCGGTTTGGGTCCGACGAAGCTCAAAAGCGACATATCACCGCCCAAAATTAATAAATCCCAAGGGAAATTAAATCAATTTTCTTTCCATTACCGAAATTCGGAAATTTTTTTATAAACCCTGAAACGAAAAACCGGGGCGTTACAACTATCTCCAAAATTATCAACAAATACATCAATATGGTGAAGGCTAAGAGAAATGAGAGTAATATCCACATCAACTCTCCACAACATTGCTAAGCCCCCACTTTGCTGCTTCCCTTCCCCTTCACAATCCACCACAAGCATACGATCCCATCTAATCTGTCTTTGAATTCTATCCATTTCGAACTTCTTTAATCGAGTCTCCGATAAGAAGACTAAGAGGGGATTTTCAAGCTGCAAGAGCTTGTATAGGGCAGAAACTGCTCATGGATCCCCTAATCCACGACAGTTCCAACATAATAGACTCATTGGGCAGGGCGAGATTGCTCCGTGGTAGCCTCCGCCGATTTTCACTCTCGGAATCTAAGCTCACCCACCCAACCTCTTTGTGGCGTTTCCCAGCCGAATCAATCTCCATGGTTACCTCATCAATATCCATAAGATCCACCTTCCGTTTAACCAGAGCAAAAGGTTCAGGATTGGAGGTCCTCTCGGCCTTGCTCACGCACACGACGCTTCCAGGTCGTGGATTTCTTGGCCTGATCAATAGCAGCAGGAAGGAGATCCTGGCTCGATGAATCTATTGCTGCCTTATCTTGCACCACACCACCAGAGGGATCCGAGGGAGGGATAATTTTTACTGTCCTTTTACCCAGCTTCTTGGACCGTTTCTTAGCTGTCTTTGATTTATCACGAGCTAGAGAAGCGTCAAAGACAACAGGAATATCTAAGGGTAACAGGGAAACAACAGGAGATAGATGTACCTGTGAGTTATTATGGTTTGGAGTAGGTCTACTGGTAACACCTAAAACAGTAATAGGAAGAGTATCCTTGACAGTACATTGTAGAAGGCCTGAGCCACAAGCCATGTCCAATGACTTATTTGGCCCTGACTCCACCAAACCAAAACCCTGAACTTGATCCACAATTTTTCCCAGAGGACTCGCAAGTGGATCCTTTCCCTTCTCCTTCAACTGAACTTCCTCCCCATCCGAGTCATCCTTTAGCTCAGGGGTACGGGTCCTACCCTGAATATTGGACGAACCGGAGAGTCTATTGCCAATCGCCCGCACCGGAGTCCCATGAGCTTGACTACTGCCTTCCGTCGACTCTCCTGACGAAGTAGGCTTGAAAACAAGCTTACGACGAACTGCATCAGATGATGGCCGAGGGCCTTGAAGAAAACCTGTTCGTCTCAAAGGCGAGGCTCTAAGCTCATCACTATACTGGTAGAGCGCCGGATTGAGTAAATCATCATCATCAATATAAGAACAATCCTTGGCAACATGACCCATCCGACCATAATGATAACAGAACCAAAGAATTCGCTCATATTTAAAGTAAATCCAAACACTCTTCCCCTCCTTGTTCGTTACCTGAGTACCGCGTAGCAGTGGAACCCGAACATCCTTGATAGCCCTAAAGCGAACAAATTTCCCCCTGCATAATATCCCGCTCTTAGTCCAACTCCATAAAAGAGCCTATTTTATCACCCAACTACTCGATAAAACGAGTTTTGCGATAAGCCAAGGGAATATCATAGGCTCGGATCCATAGAGGAGACTTGAAAATCTGCACATCAGAGGGCTGCTCCTGACCTTGGATTTCACTCAGTAGGACAATTTGATTGTCAAAATTCCATGGTTCCTGCTCCCGAACCCTCTCCTTATCGCGCCAATGGAAGAATTGAAAGACAAAAAGATTTTTGTCCAACTGAGAAATATCCAGATCATGAGTAGGCTTCCACACTTGCTTCATCGTTCGCATGAAGGCTTGGGCAATAAAAGGTCTTTCAGTCCATACCGTCCCGACCAAGCAAAGAGAGATCTCGTTTGAATCAGTTTCGGTGACTTCCTCCTAAAAAACTAACGAGTCCAGTTCACCGGCCATGGGGTTATGGACTGTTTTTGGCCCCTTATCCCGCCCATAAATCACATCATCCGCCATAAAACCCTAGTTGAGAGGGTAGCAAAACCCTAGAAAGGGAGAAAACCCTAGAAAAGAGAGACACGTCTCAGCCCTAGTGAGAGAGAAACCCGAAAAAGTCGGGAGTATTAGTTTGGATACTTACTGAGTATTAAATTTGGTTTATTAATCATTTTCATAATAAATTAGCAGATTTCTTTATGAGAAAATAAATTAGCAGAATCGGAGTACAACTCAAATGGTGTTGAAATCATTTATAAAAATAATTTGAGTTCCAATCATTTAATTAGGCTATTGATTTGGTCCATAACGAGGCTCGCAAATAGAGTAAAAACTTAAGATAATTTTTTTTACTAATTATATTTGATAACCTTGAATGATATTATAATTTATTTGAAAAGCTAAAACCTGAGTAAAAAAGCTTGACTTGCTTAATTATAATTCACAACCTACTCGTCATTATATATAGCTTGATAAAGCTTACCCAAAACAGGTAATTTTTTAACGAACCAAATTGAGCCTAACAATTGAAGCCTGTGAACACAAACTAATTAAACTGAAAACTTAGCTAAAATTAAAGGGTTTTCAGTTGGTACCCGAATTTCTTACGTTGGGTCAATCATGTACCTACAACTTTTCTCGAGCCATTTATGTACCTGGAGTTTTTGCGGGCAGGTCAATTATGGGTCTCGAGCAGGGCATGTGCTGACGTGGATGTTGCCCCAAATTAGGGTACTGCCCGTTGCTCAAAACGACGTCGTATAACCATGATACGACGTCGTTTTGGTTCTATGTGGTAGATGTGTGTTCAGCCCACTGTCCCAGCAATTCCTACTCGGTTCAACAGGTTCAACCGAAGAATAAACGACCCAGAATATCCCTAATCATAAACCTTAAATCATTAACATCCAATCATACATATAAAATTATTTTTTTCCTAAAATTTGAGTTAAAGCGTATTTTTAGTTAAAAAAATTCAAATTGACTTTTTAATCTTTAAAAATTAAAAAAGATGAAAAAAATATTCAAAATGATTTTTTAATTAGAAAATATAAACCTTCAGACTACCACGAGTTATCTCCCCTAAAAAAAATACAATTATTTTTTTTCTACTTTGTCAGGTTTAAAACCTAATGTTACTCCTTTTCCCTGCCACCAAAACCATCCCAACCACCTGCATCAACGCCGCCACAACAACACTCCTTGAAATTATTTTTCCATTTTACTCCACAACAACACTCCTTGAAATTATTTTTCCAATTTACTATGGCTTTGAAACCTGCAACTATCCCTCTCCCTTGATTGCCACAATAACCATCACCATCATCATTACCACCACCACCACCACCACCACAACAGCCACAGCCACCATCACTACCACCACCACCACCACAACCACAACCATAAAAACCTCTTCTTATAGAAAAAAAAAAAAAGCAAAACCAAACAAAACTCTGTCTTTCTTCCTTTCGTCATCTTATTTGCAGCCTCCAATTTTTTCTCCTCTAATTTGTTTTCTTTATAAGAAGAAGAATGAAAAAAAAAATTCTCACCAAACCCTCGTCCTCTCCCCTTTTCGTCATCCCATTTGTAGCCTCCTTCGCCTTTTTTTTCTTGTTCCTTTTCGTCTATTCGGGACGGGGCAGAACCACAAACCTCTGATATTCTTAGTATAAATTAGATATTGCTTGAAAATGGAATGGTTGTGTTTGGTTTTTGGAAGAGAAACATGGGTGGTGATGGAGTGGACCTTGGGCGGAATTTTTGGTGGGGTGGAAGAAGGAGGCAGCAGGGGGAGGAAGAGGAGGAAGGGAGGGAGGCGGCAAGGGAAGGGAGAGGGGGAGGAGGACGAGGAAGGGAGGAGGAAGAAAGGGGGAAGGGGGAGGAGGAGAAGAAAAGGGGAGGAGGAGTGGGAGGTGGTGCTGCAAACGGGATTTTTTTTCTTTGATATATATATTTTTTTATTTTTGCCTAAAATAAAAAAATTATTGCATGATTAGGATGTTGCCACTTGCCCATCATCATGTGTTCTATTAAATCAACCAACGGAAATAATATTGGTGGTTAATTATAACTGTGTATTTTTTATTTAATTTAGCAAGTTAAAAAAATTTAATTTAAAATTTATAATTGATACTTAAGGGATGTGTCAGTTTAATCTTTGGTTGAACCTCTTCTATCGGGTGAGAACCGGGTGGGAAGTTGTTGGGACAATAGGTTTGGGCCTACCTTTGCCATGTGGATTGTAAGACGACGTCGTATTGGGATGATACGTCGTCGTTTTGAGTAACGGGCAGCAGTCCAATTTTGGGGCGGCATCCACGTCAGCACATGCCCCGCCCGAGACCCATGACTGACCTGTCCGCAAAAATTTCAAGTACATAAATATCTCGAGAAAAGTTGTAGGTATACAATTGACCCAACGTAAGAAAGTTGAGTACGAACTGCAAAAAAAACCCAAAATTAAATAAACCAAGTCGAGACCACTATGACCACCTCAACTAAATGGCCTGCAGCCCCAACAAATTATTTAGCCTTGATAATAAGACAAAATAGCAGACGAGACCAGGACAATATATTCGGTCCAGGAGGAAGCACATAAATATGAGCATAAAGGAAACCGATTATTAGCCCAGCTAGAAATTGTTTGAGAGAGAGAGAAGAGTAGAGAGATGGGTAGGCGTCCTTGTTGTACAAAGGAAGAAGGCTTGAATAGAGGAGCATGGACGGCCTTGGAGGACAAGATACTCACAGACTACATCAAAATCCACGGTGAAGGGAAATGGAACAAACTGCCCAAGGCTGCAGGTTTTTTTCTATATATGTACTTGCCTTTTACCCTCAGGCGCAGAAAATTTTGTAATCAAATTATTGAATCAATTAGCATAAATCGAATGTACGTAGTTGGTCACTGTTTTTATTGCTGCAGGTTTGAAGAGATGTGGCAAGAGTTGCAGGCTAAGATGGTTAAATTATCTAAGACCTGACATTAAGAGAGGAAACATTACACATGATGAAGAGGACCTCATTATCAGACTACATAAACTTCTAGGCAACAGGTTCTTTTCTACTTTCTTCTTAGAGGAACATGTGTACTTAACAAGATAACATCATGAACAAGAAGAACTCATGATCATCACGTGTTCGCTTGTGCAGATGGTCCCTAATAGCTGGGAGGCTTCCAGGGCGAACAGACAATGAAATAAAGAACTACTGGAACAGCACCGTCGTCAGGAAACTGAAACATCAACAAAATCCAAACTCCCCCTCAGTACCGCCAAGTCATGATCGTGCACCACCAGACGGACCAAAAAGAAAACCTGAATCTGATCATCACCATCATCAGACAAAAGTGATTCGGACCAAAGCATCAAAATGCAGCAGAGTGTACCTACCCCAACAACTACTGGATGACCCTAAGCCAATGCAACTTGCAGCTTCATCTACGGAAGTACAGGTCTCCTCGGACGATGATGGTAATAAAACATTCTTACCTTTTGTCTCCGAGGATAATAACACAAACCCTGACATGCCAGTACTGGGTTTTGAGGTGGAGGACGTCGACGAGCAGTGGCTGCTGGATTTTGTCAAAACAGATTTTGCTCTGCTGATGAATAATCTCGATGATGGTGGCGGGTTAGCTGGTGGTGATCTCAGCTGTAATAACAACACATGCGGCGGCGACCAAGGGTGCCATTTATCTCCTGATGATCATGATCATCAGACCAATCAAACCTTCTTATTTTCTGATGATTATCGCGAACTGCATGGCTTGGATTTTCCTCCGCTGCAAGCTGCCTTGACCGGCTTTGAATTATTCGATTCCCCTTGAGTTGAGGTCAATATAGCGTTGAATGGCCTGCATTTAACGTTGGATCAACTCGTGTGAATTAAGTGGGTTGGTACTAATAAGCCTCCTTTGATGGTAGATTAATTAGTTACCCTAGCCTTATTTAATAATCCCTATGGCTACAAGACCTTTACTGTCATTAGGAGACCTAGCTAACGTGAATCCAAAAATGTAGACTTTTCTTTAGTGGGTGCAACAATTATTATTTTTCTTTGGGTGAAAAGGAGGCACCAGCATTATTTGTCTCAAAAAAAAAAAAACAAAAAAAGAAGAAACAACAGTTATATTGTGCACCAATGGCATCGGGGATGGTCGCAAATCATCATCCAAAGTGACCGTCTTCAAGCTGTGTGACTAAGATGAAGCTCATGGACAAGGAACGAAGATCGTGGAGTCTAGCCCCTTTTTGCATAGATATTGATATGTATACTTCTCTGTTTAGTCAATGTATGCTATAAGGCATGTTAAAAGGACAGCCAATAGAGCTGTTCATTGGACTGCATAGGCTGCTGTTTCTGGTACCTTAAGGGTGCATTTTGATGTATGATGTATGTGTTTAATTAGCTTTTGAATGGAATATAATGAGTATGTTTCGATCAAAAATGAAAACGTTGTACGTGAATTCTTGTTTGGCCTGGGCCACAGTATAAAAAAATGGAGAGTCTAGAGCCGATTTGATTAATCCTAATCCTATCATGAGAAATTCGAAAAAACGTGGAGACATATTCCAAAAACGTGGAGACATATACATATATTAGAACTGACAGTTGATATGTACAAGTAGAAAGAGACATCTAACAAATGAATGAATGATTACACCATGGGGAAACTACACTACCCAAAATGATTACTGAAATCTATATGACAGAGGTACAGAAACAGAACTCCACATAACGTGTTTATTACTTGATATAGCATGTTCTGCGAGTGTATATATAAGAGAAAGTATAACTGTATCAAACTTAGCCCTTAATTCCTTTCATTATATGCACGACAATAGCAGCAATCCTCCGATCCTGCACACAAGAATTCACTTATTACACCAGGCTTAGAGGGTCTCTGATTCCAGAAATAAACATTCCTTAAACATAGTCTTGCAGCCATACGAACAGTACCGGCCTAACAACAAACTCTGCCTCGCTGACAAAAGCACATGAACCGTTGCAAACATCTTGTGGATAATCTCCAATGACTGCTGTTTTATCACAAAAAAATCTCCAATGACTGCTCCTATATATGCCAATGGGATGGATGCTCACAAACCGCAAACCAGGCATCACAGTTTACCTTGCTCCAAGACAAAAGGAGGAGGTATCCAATGTTAGGTCTGTTGTCCGATAGCTTGCCATTCCTAGGCAAAATCTTTCATATCTCTGTAGGGTACCCATCCTTCCATATTATGTATAATCTTTTTCACTTCACATAATTCCTTTGTTCTTTAATTTTGGAATAGTAAACTCTAAAATATTAATTTTAACTCATAAAACTAAAATATTAAACAATTAGAGTCTCAAATTGCCAATTTTATTGATTTTGATCGGTTTTGGTACTTATTACTCTAACACATCTCACCGACAATAGGAGGGGAGAGGCGTAGAGATTCAATTTGCGATCATTTGGTTATAATGTCGCGTCCATTTGGTTATAATAACTCCGCTACTATATGACCATCTCTGATGGTTGGGGAGAGTATTCATATTTTATTTGTAGATTCTGTAGTGGTATAGGGAGGGCTATAAATTGTGGATTCTTTTTTTTTTAATGAGAATAAATTGTGGATTCTTGAGAACAGAGGAGATATTAATGGCCCCCTCCGAACAGTCTAAATCTTTAAAAATCCAAAATTGAGACTTCATTTTTGTTTTCAGTTCCAAAGTTGAGTCCATTCAAAATTTCATCTCAATTGTCCTGTTTTTTGTTTGGGGGTGGGGAGGTGTAAATTGTCCTATTTATCTTCCAATGAGATCTTTTTTTTTTGAAACGCTTGTAAAAAGAGAATTGAAAGGAGAGAAATAGTACACCATAATGAAAAACATGCAACTGGAACCCTCACAGGCCCACAGCGCAAAGCATATATAATGGCGCTATTATCGGCATTCTATCACTGAAGCCCAAGAACAGTCAAGTCCATAAGAGGCCCACCTGGGCCCAAACGATTAGCGAAAGCGCTAAATCTTCTTGGGAATAAATAACAAAATAACACCACGAAACGAAAGTGCGTCTTCTTTTCCAATTTTTCTACGGGAATTTATAAAGCTTTGTAGTTTTTTTCTTGGTGATCTGGCCTAAGCCGACAATGGCAGCAGCTGAGTCTTCTCCTCGGAGTTCAGTGAAAAACGGTGAGTACACGCAATTACTTTTGGGAAAACAACTTGGCCTACTCTTCTGTAAAAACGTATCAATTTGTTTGATTGACCAGGTGCTTTGCTTTGCGATATTTGTTGTAAATTTGTGATCTTTTTGAGGTTTTTATTCCTGGGTTTTGATCCGATGCAGTGATTATTCAGTTAAAAGCCACGGGTGATGCGCCTATACTTAAGCAAAACAAGTTCAAGGTAGTTTTCGTGCACCCAAAACAAAGTTCAAGTTAGCTTCTTCCGTTTGTATGTTTAGTATTTCGGTATAATTGTCTTCATGATAAAAGATTCGATATGGGTATTATATTTCTTCGTGCCTGCGCATATGGATATGTCTTGTTTTATTTGGTAAGAATTCGCAAGCTGTTCCCTTGTCAGAGTTTTCGTGTGTGTGTGATTATGATCAGGGGTCTGAGCAGGATAGATTGGAGATCTTATGAACACAGTTTGGAAAGTTTTGAATTTTCATGCTTTAAAACCTTGAAATGCAGATGCTTGGAAGCGAGAAATTTGCTAAAGTGATTGACTTTTTGCGCCGGCAACTTCACAGGGAGACAGTGGTATCTTATCTCTGATGTTATTTCTCCTACAATTTTTTTTTTTTAGTATAATTCTGATGGCTGAAACTTCTTATTCTTTGTGCTCTTTCAGTTTGTGTATATTAACAGTGCTTTCTCACCAAACCCTGACGAATTAGTGATTGATTTGTTTAATGTAAGTTTCTTTTTCCTTTAACTGTTTCTTCTTCAAATTCATTTTTATGTAATCGTGAATGTCATAAAAATTCTAAACTGCTGACAGAATGTGCTATTTTCCTTTTCTTTTAAGAAAAATTTCCCATTCTATCGATTCATGTCTACTTATAAGTTGGAGTAGTTATGGAAATTCTTATCCGTTTCTTTGTTCATGAAATTGATGAATGGCCTTATCACATAGCAAAAGGAGATTCTTGACAATTTTGTCACGATATGATTGTGAAATACCCGGTAATTGCATACCCCCCCTTATGGCAGGTCTCTTGGGATGAATTAAAGCAAGACATTTATCTGATCTATTGCTCTTTTCTTATGCCTCCTCGTGCATTTTGGATAATTGCTTTGTTTCTAGTGTACTACATGTTTTACTCCCAAAGCGTCTTGCCTATGGCGTGCAATTTGGATGATATGGGTATGATAGGCAATGGTTATGGTTCACTTAAAAATCCTTTTACATACTTTCTTGATTGTTAGCTGAATGCCCATGTTCCTGGGTGTGCTTGAGCACAGTCATTTCATGGAGTGGAAGGAAGCTATGCCAAACATTGTTAATGATATCTAATTCTGCTGCTTTTTGTACCTCCTGCGAGTTCTAAATTGTGTTCCACTGGCTTCTTTCCCTCCTTTCTTGTGTGATTACTTAGTATATCATATGTTATTGACTTCTTGCTCCATCCCTATTTTTTGCTTAGAGATGGAATATAGATGATTATATCCAAAATTCTCATTTGAGTATTTATTTTGTTATTTTGATCACAGTAGAGATTATGCTTCATAAAATTGATGCAATATTCTCTCATATGTGAATGTTCTGACTTTGCTATGGATTTGTGTGGTCTCTCCCGAATAAAGTGCCCTTAAATCCTTTCTAGTTAAACATGCCAAGCCCTCTTAAATTGTGACCTTCTGTTTTTACTCGTGCAGAATTTTGGTGTTGATGGCAAACTGTTGGTGTACTATGCTTGCTCTGTAGCATGGGGTTAACTCTCGCAGTAGAGCTGGGATACAAAACTGTTCATTCTGTAAGAACCTTTTGCTGCATTTTCTTTCTAACTGTCACAAAAGCGTGACAATTTTAGATTTCTACTACTACACATTTAGTACTACTGCTCATCCATTCTTGATATCCACTTTCACTTTTTCTGCAGATTTCTTCTATACAACCATGGCGCCTGATTTGTAGATATACTGAAGAACTTTAGCGGCTGGAATTTGGAATTAGAAAATACAATTACGTCATTCAGTGTATTTGCGATTCTAATTCCCTTCAATCAGTTCACAGTAACATGTATAAATGCTGGATGTAGCTTTCAAGTAAATGCGCCTTCCCCTTCTGAATATAAATCAACTTGATATAAGATAACAGGGTCACTTTTGCATTCGGTTGCTTCGTTTAATCTCTATGATGTTTCCTGTTAATTTTGTGATCTAGCATTTTGCTAAAGTATCCGCACTCTATTGCCCCTTCAATTTTGAGAATTTGGACCCTCAACCTTAACCCTCTGATGCCTTCTGTGCATCTTAACAATTGTGCCTGTTTTGGAAGCTATTAGAGAACGTTTTTCTTGTTATGAATTCAAACCAAACTGTAAGTTTTTTTTTATTATGATTTTGGTCTAACGTAGGAATTGAAATCTATGATTGTAATATAGTAATACAACGCACACCGCTCAAAAAGATGACCGAGGAAATGGAAACTGGACAAGTTTGTTGTGCTTGTGAGTTGTTAATTGTGATGACTTTTGCAGGATGGTCCTGCTTTTATTCTCTAGGACTAGGGTGCAACAGAGTTTCCGTATTAAAGAACTTAAAGTTGGTGTAAGATCCATTAATAGGATCGTTCCAAAAGGGATTCAATAAGAGGAAAAAGATTCGACCAAGAAATGAGAGGAAAAACAAATTGTACAACTTTTGCGCCTACAATTTGCATTTTGCCTAAGATATGGACACTGCCTTTCAAGAATCTGCCAGATTGGACTCTGACCACAAGTAGCTATTGGCAGGCATCTCATCTCAGTGACACAAGCTATAATGACACTTTATGATCCATGCACAGTAACATTTGGGATCATTTGTATTGCTAAACAGTACCTTGGATGCATTCTGGATACTGCAGAGTATCTAAGACTGTTTAGACAAATTCTGACAAGATTAATGATAAAAATATACATAAAATTGGGATATTAATAAATTTTAAATCACTTTGACACAAGATATCATCGCGCCTCACAATCTCGTATGTGGCATATATAAGGCATCTGTTCTGCAACATGATTACATGATCTGCTACCTTGCTTTGGTACCTTAACCCTTCTTCTAATATAGTGAAAGCTGAACCATATAATGCCAATGCCTTAACATTTTGAATATGGATTTTCGTGTACTGTTCTATTTCTTATCAATTAATTTAGCAGTGGAAGCTTGGCCTTCATTAACCAGTGTACATCTCAGGGGTTCAAAATTGGATGAAGAAAAATGGCTCTAGAAAAGGCATCTATTGGTGCGTTTCTGATCTTGTTGGGATAAGCTTTTAGTAACACTCAATTTGTTTCTTCTTTGCTCAGGCATGCAAAAGAGTGTCTAAGTACAATGATTCTCCTGTATGAAGACTTGATATATAAAGCATCTTTGACTATATATATCCACAATGAAATCATAGATCAAGCTCGTAGGCAAGATAGCATCAAAAAAAAAAAAAAAAAAAGCTCGTAGGCAAGAACCTTTTTCCCCAAGCATTCGTAGCTGGATGTTGAAAATCGTGGCCTTCCATAAGGATGATCAGTGCCAATGCTATAGGCTTATTATTTGGACTCACAGTAGTAGCATATTAATAGCCCTTTATTGGTGCAGACTACAGAGGAGCTGTAGTATATCCCTATCCTTTAGTGGTTCAAAATTTTTCTGTTGTGAACAAGTTGTGACAAATATCCTCGTCTATGTTTTAAGGAGACAACAATGACCTCTGTATCTGTACTCTAATAAATACCAATACTTTGCTAGTCCTCTTTTTGTTTTTTTTTTTTCTCTGCTGAGGATGCAAATGTGGAATTAATTTGACTTAGGTGTATTTTTGACAAAGAAAGGGATACGATGAATATTACTCGATACTAAACTTTGGCTTTGCTGCGTCATAAGACTACAAATATTCCCCTTGCCTACAAAAATCTTGGACAGCTCCTCTTGCCCTTGCACCTTCTACTTCATTCTTTGGCCGTCTTTACTATTTCCAGGAATCTCTATAACATATAAACAACTAAATTGACAAAAACTTCAAACCCTGACTCCCTAAAGGGTTTTCTCTTTACTTAGATCTTGAAATTTCAAACAACGAATTATATCTCTTTTTTTTTTCATTTTGTTTTTGATTTTTGCCTAGGTGGGTGACAATTTATAAAACTTGTGGATAGAAAAGAGCAAAGAACGTTAGCTAAATCAGAAAATTGTGCCACCACCGAGAAGTCATATCATGCAGCTAATTAACTTAATAAACGAGGTGACAGCAAGTTTCTGGCCCCTCTATTCCAAATTCACACACCATGACTGTACCCTACTGTCTATTGTTATCAACTGTTCCCAATTCAGGATAGACAACAACGTTTTGGACATCATGACATGCCACTCTTGCCATTGTCCGTTCCCAGGAATTGACTAATCCACTCTAAGTTTAGAGGATCTTCATTAGAGAAATCAAAGAAATCATCCACATTAAACCCCGTAGTTGAGTCTTCACCTCCAGTACTACAGTTAAATGGATTCTCTTGTCTAGCCTCCAAACCGGCCTCCACCACTAGGTTCTTTTCAGGCTTGGGGCTTTGTCTTGTTGAGCATCCACTCTGCTTCAAACTTTGGTTTATTTTCTTGCTCAAATGAGAATTCCAGTAATTCTTGATTTCGTTATCTGTTCGACCCGGTAATCTTCCAGCAATCAATGACCACCTGAGAGACGAATCATTTTACATGCATTGTTTCAGGAAAAAACAAGGCGGATATTAGATTGGAACGAATGATCTACAAATTAAACAAAGTAAAGATAGCTCTAAACTTAAAAGATCTAAAAAAGAAAAAAAGACAGGAGAAAGGATACACATGCTTGCGTTACTAAACTTGCTTAGTTTTTGTTTAATGAAAGTTTTTAAGTAGTTGTTGGACTGATCAGTTAGTTCAAATTTCTCAAGTCAGTCAATGAGAAAACAAGCAAGACTATGTATAGAACCATGCAAATAAGCAGGTTATAGTATGTAATTCATATGTTATAGCAACCTACCTGTTTCCTAATAGTTTATGGAGCCTAACTATAAGGTCCTCTTCTTGGTCAGATATGTTGCCTCTCTTGATATTTGGTCTCAAGTAATTCAACCATCTTAACCTGCAACTCTTCCCACCCCGATTAAGAGCTGCAAAGTCAAAGGATTCTGTCAAGCTTTGAAACAAAATACATATAGTACAGTAACTCTTGATGGTAATCTATTATAGAAAATTAAAAGTAAAGGACGACGCACCAGCTTTGGCTGCTACTGTCTTCCATCTCTTTGCACCATGAATTGCAATAACCTCAGCCAACTTTCTGTCTTCTTCTTCTGTCCATGCTCCTTTGTTGAGTTTCTTGTTGGGGTTCATGTCTTTCATGGTTCCCTTTGACTTTGTCTCAGGAAGCGTTGGCTGAACAATATAGAGGGAAATGCTGTTGCTAGGGTTCTGTTTGGCACTTTGGCATCTACCTTTCTTGGTGGCTGAGAATAGCACGACAAGCACTAATATATATACTAGTACTACTTACATGGATGGAATCAATAAGACACCATTCATGGGTTCGATGATTGCTACTGAATTTTGTAATAATTTAGAATATTTTAGACGTAGAAGGCTGCTAAATCAAAAGTGTATATTCTATAGTGTATACTAATAAGTGCTCATATGACAAAAGAATATTGATCGAATACGGGAAAAGTGAAAGACAAAAAAGTTGGGGGATAAAAAAGTCTAAGGATCAAATGCCTCCAAAGAATGGATCAAATGCAGATCCTAGAATGGTTGTCCTCTAGTTAAATAATTATGGGTTGTAAATGGGCTGTGAACCGTTTGTTGTTTGTATTCTGGCAACAGGCCGAATTAATTAAGGTAACTAGGCTTAAATAAATTAACTTGAATGAAATTGCACATCTTTTTCTCTAAAAAGTGACTAAAGATGGTCACCTTTGTTAATTAGTTCTGTTTATATATCTTTCATGCATGTACGAAATATTAAATTAGTGATAATATTCATCTCAGCACTGAAAAGGGGTTTGATAACAACGGCGGCCATCCATTGGATACATGCATTCTCATAAATACAAATGTTGCAAAAGGTTGTCTGGTGTAGAATATATTATTCGATAAATATCACGTAAAGTAGAGTCAAGGTGATTAGTTTACATCGTTTTTGTATTCCTTTATCTTGGAGATGAGGTTAATTTATCTTGCTAGTGCAGTTTAAAGACAAAAGAAGAGGGGTTTTCTGGGTCTAGCTCTCTTGTTTATTGAAAATGAAACCACATTATAGTTTCCTTTCTGCTACTTGCGTGGTCCCTAGCTGCTGGATACAGTATACCTCACCAAACAATATATCCTAGCACAGATTAAGAAATGCATGAAAACAATACTAACAAACACACATGAAAAACACAGATTTATAACCAAGGATATATTCCTTGTTGCAAACACTCAGCAGAAATGAAACCATCTTGAAGATTTATGTTCCCCTTCCAAATAGTCTTGATTTTCCACACTCAAACTTTTCAGGGTCCACGATTTTCAACTTGTTTCTACTGAAGCCCCACTGACAAACTTTGCAGTACTCTATCAAGTTGCCAATTCTCTTGGATCATTTCCATGACTACAGCCACTTGGAAACTATATATATGTATATATTGCCCAGTGTTCGCCACGTAAACAATCATCAATCCACAGACTGCCGGACTTAGGTATAATATTGTAGGTACAACCAAACGGTATGTACGTAAAAACTTATGCCAGACTGAAAATATCGAAATACAATCCTTTTTTTTATGGAAAATCGAAATACAATCCTAACAGAGCCACATTAATAATCCTACTGACTGTCTTGCAATTAAGATATATCTTAGAAATTTTTAATTACACAGCTGGTAACTAATCTAAGTTAAGATCTACACTTGGATCAAAAAATTAAAGAGTATAAAAATATATTAAATAAAAGTTGCATGGTATGGGACAATTTACAAAGTATCAGAGTTTATAATACAAGAGCAGTCTCGCGGTAGGTTTCTTTGCTACGCTCAATGCGTTATTTTACTGGAACTAAAATTCCTTTGCTAAAATTCGAATAGATAACAAATTGCAATACTTGATAATAATCCTCTCATGTAAACTTGAAGTTGTGTAAGGTTAGACACAACTGGGCCAAACAAGATTGCTAGCCACCCAGAAATTTTTCCATATATCTTCGGAAGATATATATTCTTCAATGCCCGTCATGATTTCGACAAAAAAAAATTGCACATCATCATTAACTCCATGAAGCAGAACACGTGGTAAACGTACACTTTTGTACTAAAGTTCAGGATGGCTGCTCCCTCCTCCAGGTAAATTAAATTGCATGCAAGAATACGTACGGATTTGAATATGAACTGCTTTCAGAATATCATTTTTACTTTGGACTTTAAGGAGCATATGCATAATTGATCGTCTGAGACCTTTCGACTTGTTTCCGCGTAGATGTCCAAATCCAGTAACTAGACATTGGAATGATGTAAAATTTTAGCATAAGCACACAGCTAAGCCTAACTATATATAGTGTATTCTAATCTTTGTTCTTTGCAGAAGGAAAAAAGAGACTAAATCAACTACATATATATTACAGATGGGGGCAAAGTAGGTCCTTCCATAACTATTTCAACGAAGAATTTCATTGACTGGGATATTATATATATGTCCTTTTAATTCTTTTTTTTTTTTTTAAGAAATGGAGTACCCTCTTCAGATACTCGCGTTTTTGGGTAAAAAATGGAAGAAAAACTTAAGCTATTGTGATGGTGGATATTTAGGTCAATGATGTTTGATGTGTATTGCATGGCAGCAATAATTTGCAGAAATGTTTTTCACTGCCTTTAACTTTTTCATTAGCCAGGAGACAGGATACGAATAAGCCAATATATATATATGGATTGTATCGACTGATAAGTTGAACACTATATGCAATGATGTCCATATTTGCAGAATACTAGTCCGTGATCAAAGTCTACTCCTGGGACCGAATTATGAGAAGAAGATGACGACATATAGTCTTTGCTTCATTGTTAAAACCCAATTGGCCAATGTATATATTAAATTGATTAGCAAAATAATTATATATATAGTGGTAGACAAAAACTTCGGGGAGGGAATTGTCTGCATACATCCAAGTAAAATAGATTTTACTGCATATATATGCATGTGATGTAAGGGACGACACAACATGGTGGGGGAGTGGGGAACTGGGTTTTGCTGTTCAAGATGTCACTCTTCTTCCCTTGGATTTATCAAGAATGATGCAGAATGATGCAGAATTTGATTATTTGAAGAACAAACAAGGAGAAAGTTGCACTGCCAGCGGGAAACTACATTTGCCGTCATCTTTTATTTTCTGAAAGGTAAAAGATGCTTTTAGCTTTAGGGCCACGCATGGGGTCAGATGCTTTATAGGCGAAATTACAATATTGATGTCCGAGGTATAGGCGAAGCACTTTCTAAAAACATTAAAAAATACCAATCCTGGAGTACTATGTATATGAAAGAAAAAGACCACACCTTTATGTAGGGGAGAGCAATCGGTCGGTTCGGCTCATACCGTGCCGATAAGGGATCGGTATGACTTTTCCGAGAGCCCTATTTTCCGACCGATGCCGCCCCTTTAAGGGAGTCGTGCCGATCGGCATGATGCCGATTGATACTGACCTTGGTTCGGTCGGTATACGGTACTGCCGAATATAAAAAACAGAGGTGATGAAATCTTCATTACTTAGAGAAAATTTTCAGAAAATTATGTATAAATGCAACATCAGCCATCATCCATGAGCATCCACATCTAACACAACTAAGATTACAGTCATCCATTAAGTGAAATGCATAAATGACAAATCAAATTCGATTACAACTATCAATTACAATTCCATTACAGAGAGCAAAGAGTGAAGACAAGTAATTCTGGGAGTTTGGGGCTAGACCTTCTAACACTTCACAACTTGAAGAGTCAGAATCTTGAAGCAAGTCTGATTGCATCTTACATTTCAATAGCTTCAGAATTTTGAAGCAACAAGTCCCGCATTTCTTGCAATAGACAAAAACAAGAAATAAATTAATTTAAGTTACATAATGTAACAAACATAAACAAACAATGAAGAAGTTAGAGGTTTTATACCTTACTCAAGTTTCTCTACTTCTTCAACATCCAATTCAACCTTGTAGTCTGCAATCCCTGCCTTGATCCAATCTTGTGCACAGATCAGGGCTTGGACAATTTTTGGAGACAATGAGCTCCTATATGGATCCAGAACCCTACCACTAGTGCTGAAGACAGATTCAGAGGCAACAGTTGACACTGGCACAGCAAGAACATCACGAGCCATCATTGACAGAATAGGGAATCTTGGAGAATTAATCCTCCACCATTGCAGAATGTCAAATTTCTTGGCATCTGGCTCAGCATGCTCTGCAAGATATCTGTCCAGCTCTGATTTTGCTTCAGAA